>MJUT01005820.1:236118-251253 GCA_002080005.1 Gigantidas platifrons
GTAATGAGGACATTCTGTGGTATTCAGGAAACAAATATTTCATTTACATTTTCAGGGACCGTTTTAACATCGAAAAGATTTTCATTAGAAAATTTAGGAAAATGATTGAATTTTGACTAAATTTTTGTTGATATAAGGGACAGAATTCAGAGATGGCGGTAAATCAGGTCAGACAGTTTGTGAAGAATTTGTCAAGGTTTGCAAAGCATTTTTGATCATTTGCTTTATCCATGGTATCAGATATAATTGAAACAAAAAGGCATTTATTATTTACATGCCACTCAAGTCTTAAATCAAGATGAACAATGGAAGAAACTATTTATATCGTGTCGTGACATCTGCTCGGTCATGCAATAAAGTCGGTCACTTGTTTTGACTTACCATTCTGGCGCAGCACGAGGCCAATGACGTCATTCTGTATATTTATAACGTATATAAGACGCCGAAGCAGGCTTTTAAAACTTGAAGATTATAAAATGCGATCAAAACAGATAAGATTGAATTGACCAAATTTCATACAAGTAAAAAAAACTCCTTTTTACTAATGTCCTTTCTACCTGGTCATTCTGCCTGTGAAATATATTTTAAGCGATGGTATTCCCCGAACATTTTTAACTTTCCGGTTTGTTGACATAATCGTCATCACAGTTCATGACCTTTTCTGGAATGTAGGCCACGCAAATTGTATTTTAAAATACTTTGAAAACATAATGATTGATCTTTCAGATTCCACCATTTTTGTGTGTATTCATTGTAAGTGAGTGATATTAAATGTGATTAAAATAAATTGAAATCAGTCATTAATTGTTTTCCAAAAATATGACAGAATGTAGTCAGTCTAATAGTTTGTATTGACAAGCAAAAACACCAAATTCATTGGATTAAATACAAATGTACATTATTATATATGCCATTTATGGGTAGGCAAGTTTAATATTTGCATCAAATAATAAATTTTTAATACTTCAATTTCAAACTATTTAAAAGAAAACATCTTTCGACATTTTTCAGACAAAACAATTACACTGAAAAAGCTAAAATACTGTACTTTCTAAATCTGGTTTACTTTTTAAGTTTGGTTAGCCTAAGACAAAACCATGTGCTTTATTGACCTTTGACCGGCCTTATGTGACGTAATAGGACGCCATTTGGGAAAACCGTACACAACAAATATGGGTCAGTGTGTTTTTATTATCGATCTTTTTTCCATGGAACTTTACACATGTGAGCAAGAATAGATGAGGAACATAATTAAAAAGAAAAAAATTTTTACTTTTCAAACATGAAAAAAATAATCAAACATTATCTAATGACTGACCGGCTTATTGTCATACGGGGATACTTCTGTCAAGTTCACGGGTAGGGGAAATCCCTGTAAATTGTAAACATTGCAGACGATAACAATGATAGGCGCGAGCTCAATAAATAAATACGAATAAACTAAAAAAAAAGCAATTGTACTGTATTCCCACTTGAAACTAACTTGCCAAAATGAAAACTGCAATAGTTTAATTCATATCTTTGATAAATTACCTTGTATTTCTATGATGCTGGATTCCAAACCACCATCAATGCCTTTGAAAAATGCAGTATCTTTCAGGGCATTGATGATGTTCTCCTCAGCCTGTGTTGGTCTCTGTGGTGCAGGACCACCCCCTGTCTTTTACCTTTCTTTTCTTTCTTCTGTGAATTTTTCTTTCGCCCCTCTTGTCATATTTCTCCACTTGTTTTTCACTTCTGCCTCTGTCCTCAGACAAACACCTAGGGTATTAATCCTTCTGGTTATATCTGCCCACATCTCCTGCTTTTTTATGTTTGTTACTTCCAAAGAATGTTTGCCTTTCACCAGGTCAAGTTGTTCAGTCACAAGTTCACTAATTAAATTGCTTTCAGCGAAGGTGAAATTAACTTTCCTATCCCTAGGGACCTTTGAGGTGTTACTGTCAGCCATTTCTTTTTTTTGCAGGAAGTTGACAAAGTGCAATGCATTGTGGGAGCAAGTGGTTAATTATAAATCGTTAACAGGTTAACTTTTGCGTTAGCTAATCTTGTCGTTAAATATTTTTGAACAACAAAATTTAACACAGTCGTTTACCTACATCTGTGTTAGCATTTTAACGACTCGTTAAGCTTAATCATCGTTAAAACTAACGACACTTTTGAACAACTGGGCCCAGAGAGGTAATCGTAAATCAAAAATCGTAAATCGAAGGACAGACAACACAATTATCAAAAGAATAAACAATGATCTACAGACATTACACCGAAATCAAAAGATTGTACGGCTTCTTTTTCCCCATTTGATATCTTAAGCTTTTCGTTATAAATTTGTGAAATAAAGCATTACAAAGATAAACTGCAATGCATTATAATAAAGCATAATATGTTGACCGCATCCTCAATTCCAGAGTCGGCCAATGTGTATTTTAAGAATGGCTAAATGACTCTGTGCTAATGGCTGTGATCATTACCGGTCAGGTAACTGGAACAACATATCTATTTTTTTTCTTTATATGAAGTAAGGACTAAATGACAGCTTTATTCCTCTCACTGAACATTACTCATTTCTCATTTTCAGGAAACAAATATGACAACACTATCAAAATGCAATCTATAATGTATCTAAAGAAAACTTTTTTGAGTTCAATTACTCTCTCTCTCTCTCTCTCTCTCTCTTTTATTATTTCACTCTCTCTTTTAACTGTAATATACTTTATTCACTAGAAACCTCAAACGATTGTTGTAATTGTCAGCTATAATTTAATGCATTAGTCGCAATAAGTTTTAAAAGTGTAATTAAAACCGTGTAGGCATATATTTTATGAGAATAATTTTAAATATTGTTCCAGTCCTCAATCCATGTTAGTCGTCATTTGTCCATCGGATTCAACACTATTATATTATCCTTCCATACATACTACGTTATTAGAGGGCTGGGATCTGTCAACACCAATGGTATTATATTGACTATCAATAGTATCATATTCCTGGACTGGCACGCTCTGTGCATTAGTTGTCAAATCACAGTAACGTCTGTTATATTCGACTTGATGACTGTAATTATTTACATTCTCAGTTGTTATTCTTGCATTTAGCATTGCTTTGTACCTATAAAGAAATCCATATGTCATTCATGATTTAAGCTTTGATTAATAAATGATCTGATGCAAGTAATACAATAAACCCCACACAGTTCATTGCTCGAAAGCGGTAGTTTCCAATGGTTAACACATCACATATTGAACACTTTTCGTATTGGGGTTATCTTTGCGCATTACAATAAAAGACAAATTAAGGGAATATTTTCCAAATGCGTACTTTTCCCCTTGCAGTACCTCTTTCGCTCGAGCTGCACAGGATGTCGGTGGTGTTCTAGTAGTTAGGACAATCAATCGATTTAAAAGCCACTGTATTTGAATGAACAAAATATTGAAAGGTTTACTAGTTACTTCTCCATAAAATTAAGATAAAAAATGTACTATTACTTGATAAAACCACACTATGCAAAACTGTTTCAAACTGCGGTGCCAGGAAACATTGGTTATTCAAAACAGCGAAATAAATTCCATGCAAGCTTGTGTTATAATAGAATGCATATGGAAATCAATTCAATTCAATCCAAATGTAAAAATCAGTTGAATTCTTTCATATTTCATATTTCACCTTTATTTGTTCTATGAAGAGTTTGAAGATACCAAAGGAGTAATCAGAATCCGTAAATTGAAGAAGCATAGACAACACAATGGCCAACAGAACAAAAGGAAAAACAACGATATACAAAATATACACATCAAATAAAAACTGTGTAAGTGTTCATCTATGTTCAGTAATGGGGTCAATTAAATGATAACTATCTAAATACATATATGAAGAGAACACCATTAAAGAGACCATTAAAATTGTCCTATCACAATCGCTGTACTATATATTGGCTACAGTTAACATAGGAAAATATATATTTACAAACCTTATGCACGTTATAACTAAAGCTATCAGAAGTATTATAGCAACTGTAATAAGAACTACAATGACTCCAATGTATAAATGCAATGCATTATATATACATACATAGGCTTTAGGCCTTATGGTGTTTAACGCCACTTTCAACAATATTTCAGTTATATCGTGGGGGTCAGTTTTATTGGTGGAGGATATCGGACGACCCGGCGAAAACCACCGACATTTCGCAAGTCACTGACAAACTTTATCACATAATGTTGTACCTTGATCGGAATTCGAACCCAAATCATCAGTGGTGATAGGAACTAATTGCATAGGAAGTTGTAAATCCAACTACCATATGATCACGACCATTACCAAAAAGACAATTGCCTACATGCCTACAGCCCCCCCCCCTCCCCACCTTCGAACCCCACTATTTTTGGGTCCTTTGTTATGTCCTTTTGGAGAAAAAACCATGTTAACATTGATTATTTTGGGATGAACCTACAAGCTATTAATATTTTATGAAGTTCAGTAATCGTAGGAGGCTAAAAATGTATCCTTACCCCTGATAAAATTACGTAAAAACAAGATTTTTCGCCTTTAATAGTTATGTTTATAAGTAAATACATTAGTAAATAAAAAAAAGTGACGATTGGTATTTTTTTTTACATTTGATATGTAGAAGAAGTTACTTTTTTTATTTCTTATGCAAGTTTTCATGAATATTTATCGTCAGCTTTTAAATTGTACGAAATACTGTCATCACGGTTCACTACAGCTATATTATTACATACATTGCATGACATACTGTCGTCACTGTTCACTACATTTGTACTTATGATATAGACCCATTACATACATTGTATGACATACTGTCGTCACGGTTCACTACATTTATGCCTATGATATACACCCATTACATACATTGAATGACATACTGTCGTCACGGTTCACTACATTTGTACTTATGATATACACCTATTACATACATTGCATGACATACTGTCGGCACGGTTCACTACATTTGTACCTATGATGTACACACATTACATACATTGAATGACATACTGTCGTCACGGTTCACTACATTTGCACGGATGATATACACCCTTTACATACATTGTATGAAATACTGTTGTCACTTATACCTATAATATTACCTGTTATCTGATCATTAGCTATAGGCCATGGGCCGTGTGCACCCCCCTCCCCCCAACACCTTCGAACCCCACTATTTTTTTTGGGTCCTTTGTTACGTCCTTTTGATGAAAAAGCATGTTGACATTCAATATGTTGGGACGAACTTACAAGCTATTAATATTTTATGAAGTTCAGTAATCGTAGAAGGCTAAAAATGTATCCTTACCCCTGATAAAATTGCGTAAAAACAAGATTTTTCGCCTTTTGTTGTCAATAGACAAAATATTACATAAGGCCTAAATTAAAATATTGTTTGCTTCACCTTTGTGACCGACTCGCCGAAATCGGCGCGATTGAACAAATTTTACAGCCCGTTCCGTGATTTTTTTTTTTTTTTTTTTTTTTTTTTTTATGCGATTTCCGGAATTTTTTCGTGTCCGATTCCGGCATTGGATTCATATTATGTAATACTCTCCCGGAGCGTACCGTGAGTCATCATTACTTGAAAACCTAGAGTCCCGACTGTTCCGAATATTCGTAGAAGCATTTCTGAGTTTGAAGCTACGTTATGTGAAATTTTATTACCTGTTTATAACACATGTAAACAGAGTGGGAAACCAATTCCCAAAAGAAACCCCTTAAAATAATAAAAAAAGAAATATGTTTTCTCTTGAAAGTCAAATAAAAACTGTTCAGTCTTCAATCTTTTCATTGATATGACCCAACTGTTGCCAACATACAAATATATCAGTTTCTGACAATGGATAAATTGTCCCAACAAGATCCCACAAGCCCGTGACAAGGGACAGCATAATACATTCTTTGATTACATTTGCACAGATAATATGACAATAAACAAAGATATTGGGTGTCTAGAAATCAGTTTGTCTGTCTGCCTGCAGAATCATGCTTGATAAAAAAAAATAATTAACCTACCTACCGACCCAGATCTTTCAGGCTAGGGTCGGAAAGGGGAAACAAACATATTTTTAAGGCTGGTCTTACATGTATCCGCTCTATGTGACAAAAATTGTCCTCGCTACTCGAAGTGCTATAGTATTACATGTATCTGTTCTATGTGACAAAAATTGTCCTTGCTACTCCCAGTGCTATAGTATTACATGTACATGTATCTGTTCTATGACACAAATTGTCCTGGCTCCTCACAGTGTTATAGTTTTACATGTATCTGTTCTATGTGACAAAAATTGTCCTCGCTACTCTCAGTGCTATAGTATTACATGTATCTGTTCTATGTGACAAAAATTGTCCTCGCTACTCAGTGCTATAGTATATATATTACATGTATCTGTGTGACAAAAATTGTGCTGGTTCCTCAGTGTTATAGTTTTACATGTATCTGTTCTATGTGACAAAAGTTGTCCTGGCTACTTGCAGTGTTTTAGTATTACATGTATCTACTTTATGTGACATAAATAGTTTTGTTTACTTATATGCCACATTAGAATGTCATGAAAATCAATTTTTTCGAGGCTACTTTTCTTTTTTTTTAGCCTCAAATTGTTTGGTCAGATTGTAAACGTTCAAATTTTCGGCTCACTTTTTTTTATGGATCTTCCATGGTGAAGCTTTTGAAGCATTGCAATACCCGTCAGACAATGTATTAATCGTTGAAAGTCCTTTCTTAGTCGTCTAAGTTTACATCTTTGCTGAACGCAGCCACCTTTGTAACCTCTGAGAATGCGCACCCGTAAACGTCACTGTTTTATGCATTCCGTTTTGACACATTTTATGTCCATTAATATACCTCGA
This sequence comes from Gigantidas platifrons, assembly GCA_002080005.1. Lineage (NCBI taxonomy): Eukaryota > Metazoa > Mollusca > Bivalvia > Mytilida > Modiolidae > Gigantidas > Gigantidas platifrons. The sequence goes on from MJUT01005820.1 coordinate 242,977, forward strand.
GGTATGTACAGCATGATGCACAATTAACCTTTCGACCGTGATCAGTTTGAAAGTGTCAAAAAAATCTGGATACAGTCAAAACAAAAAGCATGTGAAATCACCATAGACAATCATTATAGATTTAGTTAAATATTCATAATTACAATATATACAATAAATTATATTTAAAATGCAATGTTGTATACTAACATTATTTATTTTGAAATAAGCTTCACTAAATAGTAAATCCCTTGCTATTTAGTGATTAACAAATAGGGATACTAGGTAAAAGCTATATTCCTAGTGAATTGTTAACAGCAATTTAGTGCAATACAAATTATTTGGGTTAAACAAAAAATATCTATGGCTATGAAAATATATATTTTGTTATGTTAATTAAACACTATATGAATGCATGAACACAAGTATTTTAAAAGTATAATTCTATAGACGTCAGCACAATCAAAAAAAAAAAAACACATATAACACAGAGAGTAGTATTTGTATTTACCTTATTGTATAAGTATAGATATTATCTGATATTCATTTTGATTATAAATATACTAACAAGGAAGTTTACTTTACATCAGAATGAGTCATTTTTGTATGGCAGAGGAATGAATCAACAAGAAAAACTATCAAAAATTACACTGTGTTAACAATGTATACAACTGTTTTCCTTAATAGAAAATTGAATCCTGAGTGAAACCACGCTAATATGTCTTACGGTGGCCTTATATACAGTCTAATATTTAAATTTGGGGTGGGGGCGTCGTGGTCGTGATCATATGGTAGTTGTATTTATAACTACCCATATGCTATGTAATCGGCATCTATCAACACTAACGTGAGTTCGAATCCCACTCAGCAGATACAATATTGTGTGATAAAGTTTGTCAGTGACTTACGACAGGTCGGTGGTTTTCTCCGGAAACTCGTCAGTTTTGCAAACACTTCTTTACAGTTAAATTGCTTTTGTGTGAACGGTATTCTTGCCCGGAATTTTAACTGTACAGAAGTGTTTGCAAAACTGACGGGTTTCCACACAATGAATGTATGCTAACAATGAAGTCTGATATGTGGGCCCTTCGGTAAACTACTTGGTTGTGTTAGTTTTCCTTTTTTTTTTAAATTTAACAACTGCATAAACCTACTTCGAGGCGAATTTTAAGTATCCGTTCGTGTGACGTAGCAAACCACACGTGTATTTTATGCCCTCCTCCTTCCAGACTAAAAATCGTATTATACGTGTGCGCTTTACGCAGATGATAATGTTTTTTTTTAATTAACAAAGGGTTTGTGTTTGCAAATTCCATGTTTTTATTTTTTATCGTTAAAGATTGTGATGACTTCAAGTCATCACAATCTTTAACGTTTTAATATTTAGCAAGAGCCAATAGACCGGGTTTTTCGATTATTTTGCCCATCTGTCGGATTACATATGAGCAGATTCCAGTACACGTTCCACCATTTTAGAAGACACAAATATATAACTTAAAACTAAAAAATATTGAAACTATGGTAATGTCTTAAAGGCTGCACTGAGAATAACATCAACACTTGCAAAAGCAGCATGTTCGATATATGTCGAGGAAATAACGATTATTTTTTGCTATTAGAATTTGCTCTTAAAGCAGACAATATTACAATTATTGGCAAATTTTGATGTTTCTAATCTAAAACAAAACTCTTTAAACACGTTCGAAAATTATTCATTGTATTAATGATATCAATTTCTGATAAATAAAAATAACTGATATCGTCCATCCATTTCAGTATATGATTATGATACTCCAAAAAATGATAGGCCGTGGTGGCCGTGATCGTATGGTAGTTGAATATAAAAAATACCTGTGCAATTAGCACATATCACTACTAAAATTGTGAATTCAAATTCCGCACATGGCGAGGTGTACTCGATGCAAGTTTATGTGATAAGGTTTGTCAGTGACCAACGGTAAGTCGGTGTTTTTCTCCCGGTACTCTGGTTCCATTCACCAATAAAACTATTATTACTCCGCTATATAACATAAATATTGTTGAAAGTAGCGCTAAACACCATTACCTTAATCCTCTTATTGTCCATTCCTCTTCAACAAACGTTTGAAGAAACCAAATGGGCAATCAAAGCAGTAAATCGAAGAAAACACTATACAATATGACAAGTAATGTCCTATAACACACTAAAACATAACTTCTGATTCGCCCTTTAATATCTTCATCCCAATTCCAGAGTCGGCCAATATGTGTTTAAGGAAAGAGCTTAATTAAACTTTATCAAAATAGTTCAAGCCTATAATTAATAGTGTCTCACGAGCAGATAAATAATAAGTTTCAGATAGGCATAATAACATGCTTAGTATGTAAGTATATAAGTTTGTTTAACTTAATATCACACATTGTATATTGTTAGCTTTATAATTATAAAAATATCATCTAGATTTGTCTATGCGCATTCTATTTTTATTTGCGTTGTCAGTGTCAATGCAAACATTTTTAAAAAGTCCGGTCTCCATTGTTGTAAAATCTTATTCACTTTAAACTAATCCGCACTTGGCTTATTAGATATAGTGTCCACTTAATTAAATATCAAGTTTTTTGACAAATTGTGTGTGGATTTGTCTAAGTTGTCAATAGACAAAACATCGGTGGTTTGCTATCCAAACATTGTTATTTCTTCCGTTTTGATGCGTTTCCTATGTAAGACAAGCCCTAAAGACAGCTGCGCGTGACCTTGTCTTACATGGCATTGGCAGCCAATCAAATCGGCCGAGTATAATCAATAGTCCGCTTCTACGACTGCTGTAATAATATAAATTGTCGTCGTAGTACATCTGAAAAAGCTTCAAATATCAATTTTACCTGAATTTTAACTGACTTCCCCTAATAGATTTAATACGGTTTTAAATAAGTGTGTATTTACTGCATTGCACGTGGGGTTGTAATATTTTGTGTAGTAAACATGACACTGACATGCGGATGAATGAATGAAATCGACATGCTTTGTTTTTAATTTGAAACTGAAGAAACAGGTACTTAATTGCACTCGTCTTTATTGAAGATCTGGGATTTCTTCCTCTCGTGAGAGAAATTCAGCGTCTTTCCATTCGTTCCGCTACGCTCCACTCGTGAAAAGACTGAATTTCTCGCACTCGTGGAAGAAATCCCTGATCTTCAATAGGTACTCGTGTAAGAACCTATTAGTCTTAATGTAAATGTTCGTAGAAACCGAAGATGTAATACAGGATGGACAATCACGAAGAACAAAGAACAAACAAAAAGAACGAAAGAAAAAACAAAAAACAAAAAAGAAAAAAGAAAAAAAAAGAAAAAAGAGAGAACAAAAAGAGAGTGAACCATGTGCTCTAGAAGAGTAAGCAGGTTCTGCTTCTTATCAGACACCAACAATGCTACTAATACAGTCAATATGATACCAATATGTGGCAGCAAATACAAATAAATGCATGAATGAGTAATGGGCTGTCAAACAAACAGCTGGGGAAGGGAGACGAAACCGACCATCATTTCCCACGGAAAACGTGCCGGACATCACAACCAGGACTTAATAACATAATAGCGCCAACATAACAACATGAACCCCATTAAAAAGTTTAGCCTACAAAGAAATCAAATCCGAATTGAACATATTTTGTTCTGAGAGGTATTTGGTGTGTTAGTAAGAATGTGAACTTGGTAGTCTTGTCAGAATTCTACATCTCACCCTACTGTCCATATATAAGTAACCAGGTCAATGTGCAACTTATCTGTATCATTACTTGTACCAACCAAATATATGATATGCTAAATAAAAACTTTTTAATTTCATCATATAATTACTATACTGTATATTCTCATATTCTTTTAAACGATGCTCTCTCTCTCTCTAGCTTTACTCTAATATGCTTACTAAACTCGAAACTTCAAGTCATTGCTACATTTTTCAGATTGTATTGTTGTATATTAGTCACAATAACTTCTTCGAGAGGTCAAAGTTTAATTAAAATATTAAATGCATATATTTCCTGAAGATAATTATAATTTTTGTTGTTTCCCTCGATTCATGTTTGTCGTTAAACGTCCATCAGTTTCAACACTAACATATTCTCCTTCCATGCATACTACGTTGCTAGAGGGCTGAAGTATGTCTACATCAATGGTATTATAATTACTATCAATAATATCATATTCCTGGACTGGCACGTTCGATACAATATTTTTCAAATCACAATAATGTCTGTTATTTGTATCATCAATGGTTCTTCTTATATTTTCCATGGCTTTATTCCTGTAATGAAACCCAGAAGTTATTAAAGCTTGGATTACTAAATGTTGTGATACAAGTAATAAAGTAAAACCCACAAAGTTCATTGTTAGAAACTTTGCAATGTCCAGTTGTTCACACATCATATATTTAAAAAAAAAAAACAAAAAAAAAACAACTTTTCGAATTCGGGATATTTTTGCGCATTTCAGGTGACCATAAAATAATCCAACATTTTCCCCAAGCGAATACTTCCACTTGTACAGTACCGCGTTCGCTCGAACTTCATTAGATGCCGGTTCTAGTGGTTCAGACAATTAATCGTTTCAAATGACACTGTTCTAGTATAAAGAAAATATTAAAAAGTTTTCCAGATACTTGCTATCACTCAATGATTTTCTCCACAAAATTCGGTTAAACAAGCTGTACTATTACTTAATAAAACCACACAATAAAACATGTTTCAAATTGATGTCCAAGGAACATGTTTTATTAAAAACAGCCAAATAAATTCCATGCAAACTTGCATTATAATAGAGTGTATTTGGTGATAAATTCAATTAAATTCAGTCATTGAAATATAAAAAAAAAATAGTTGAATTCTTGTAATTATGTAATTAGTGTAGAACACCTCTATTGATTGTTTTAAATTTCACCTTTATTTGCTTTGTGTTAGTTTCATTATCGAAGAATACAAATGTAGTTTGAAGATACCAGAGGGGTAATCAGAATCCGCACATCGAAGAAGAACAGTCAAAACAATTGCCAAAAGAAAAAGTACAAAAGGACAAACAACGATCTACAAAACGTACATATAACACTAAATATATAGTAACACGAAACCCACTAAAAACCGGGGGTGAACTCATGTGCTCCGGAAGGGTAAGCAGTTTCTGGTCCACTAATGACAATATTATGTCATTATTATGTCGTACGATGGTCTTGTATGCTGTTGTATATTTAACAAAATGGTTGAGGTCATCGGCTGTCTTTAATATAACTATTAGTTATACAAATGACAACTTCTGTGTCACGAGGATTATATATAGTATGCATAATGTTCAAGATTATATCGCTTCTTATGATAACGCTGTTCGCCCGATTATATGTGAGCGTTAGTAAATTACTCAGATGAAGAAAGCATTTACATCAGTTTACTAAGGCGGAAGGATTTGGCCAATAAAACTAGTTTAATCCCATTCCTTTTTATGGAAGTGCTTTTGTGAAGCCAGGAAAGTGACCGGTCGTGTATTTGTGTATCTACGATGTTTTTGTATTTGATTTTGGAACTGTTTCGACAGTGTGGTCTTTTTTCCTTACTTTTATTTCCATTTTATTCTAATTTTATTTTTCCAAAATATCATATTGAGGAGTCCAACTCATTTTTTGTTTGTTCTTGAAGCCCAAGATGGACATTTCTGTCATTTCCCTGTCCATTCCATATTTAATAGTGTATCGAGTAGAAGTAAGTTTAAGATTTATACCACACAATTTAATTTTATATTACTATTATAGCATCTCATCATCAGAAGAAGCATGTGATACATTCAATAATTGTTGGTCAATGCCGGTCGTTTGCTTTATTTCTGTTTGTGATATTATATATGCCAACAATTCGCCTGAGAATGTATCGCCCCCATAAGTATTGATACACAGTTTGACACATAAAATCCAATGGTGCTAGTCATCTTTAATTTCAGTTCCAGACAACAATGAAACTTTGCAAGTGGCATCTATGTGCAGTGATGGGTTCAACAAAATTAATAATTTGTACGAGAATATAATTATATATTCATTTTTGAATGTGTTTTGATCGTGACAAAGTTGTTGGCAATCCTTTTTAGGTCCTTTGGTGTTATTGCTCCCAAAACTTTAAATTATTTTGCTTTCGATTTTGAGCGTACCTGATTAAGGTTATTCCAGAGACGCGTCGTGCGCACTAAATTTGATATCTACATTTTTATTATGATACCACGTCAATTCCATTTGTAGCCAGAAATTTGAAGTAAGGCATACCAATATTTAATTACATTCATGAAGAGAATCGCATTGAAGACACCGTTAACATTTTCCTATCAAAATCGTTGTAAAATATATCGTCCACTGTTTATTTTAGTAATTATATATTTACAAACCTTATACATGTTACAAACAAGACTACCAGAATTATTAAGGTAACTGTACTAGAAACAGCACTGACTGCATGATATGTTGTTTTATTTGTAAAAGTTAATAGAAATTATTGTGAAACTAAAATATACATTGATTCACAAAAAGGCTAACATTTTAAGTAGTACATTTGATATCTTCATGCGTTTGTAAACATAAACCAAACAGTGCAAGAACTAAATCCTTATATTATGACAGTATTTTGTGTTATCCTCAACGATATTCAAACACACACCATTAGCATAGTTTATTGACCAGCTCTTAGCGAGATGCGAACACACATCACTCGTATAAAATAATGGCCAACTCAATTGACAACGACTACATCCGCTTTACAAATATGGCTTCATTGTTATCTTGTCCACCAAGTCGCATTCAGTGATAGACTTAACAACGTGTATATATATTATATATAAATATCGTTGTCGAGGATTTAGAAATTTGCCTTTTTGGAAATGAACATTCTGGCAAAAATGGAGTGTTTACATAATGTTTTGATATTGGGAAATGTTGGATTTTTTTTTCTAAGGAAGAAACCTTTTTATGTAAATTTTATATTCTAGTGAGTAGGTAATTGTTTAATATGAGACAGGCACAACCTGTTTGAAGGACGAAGTCCTATAATGTTTAGAGGGAGGAATGAGAAGGGAATGTTGGATTTTTTTCAAGTAATTTTTAAAGTTTTTTTAAATTTTTTATTTGGATGGATTGTATCACCACCAATAGTGACATTTACATGTGATTGCAGGGTGCTCCGAGTCAGCGGAGGAATTTACTTACAACAACAACACCAACATGGTTGTTCCGTTCATTTAACCTACGCACTCTTCCGCCGAGAATCTCGTAGATAGAGATTTGTTTATTATAATTTTATTTCAAGCTTGTTTTGATTTTGCATAGAGGAAATAATTAAAGAATTGGGAATTTTTCATTGAAATATATTTCTTTTGCGTTTCTAAATATTGATATATTTTTTTTAAACTTACGGTGAACAGATATTTGGCCATCACTACTCCTATGAAACATCATGTAGTTAAAAGGATTTCGTCCTTTATTAACACTAAGTGAGCAATTTTGCAGCTTTGTCATAGCGAGACCAAGTTACATTTGGATGAGAAGATGACAATGTCGGCTTTCGACTACACCAACAAGCTATATTTGTTTTAGTTGGACCCTTTAAGCAACAGAGATATGTCGCTCCTATCGGATAACCAGTATTTGATCTTATTCATTAATGGCGCGTGCTTACCAGAGAAGCTACAAATATCAAATGTATTGTGCTAGGTCTGATCCTATCTAGGTTTAGACACTCATCTACCTCAATCGAGGTGGCCATGATGACCATTCCACTGTGACGGAACAGAAGTTCCTCTATAATATGTATTCCTAAGAAAATTTATTATGTAATAAAAGTTCCAAAAGGAATGTATTTTATGTAATACATGTTCCACTGACAAAATAAGAAATACCAGTACAATGGAACATGTATTACATTAAACAATTTCCTATTCGGAACTTTTATTATATAATCAATTTTCTTTGATACAAATATTATTAGAAACAAATAAGTTTAAAATGGAACAAATATTACATAAAATATTTTCCGGTCTAGAAATAAATTTGTTAGGTAGAAGTATTATATAATATTTATTCTGGTAGGTATAAGTATTATATAATATCTATTCTGGTATGTAGATTATTATATTAAAGTAACTTTTATTATATCATTTATCTATGGTGGGACAAATGTCATACAGGTGGAATAAATATTCCATAAGACTTGTTCCATGGAATAAATATTATTCAATTATTTTTTCCTTTTGGAACAAATATTATTAGAAACAAATATACGGTTACACCACTGCCAA
>MJUT01005820.1:264650-277653 GCA_002080005.1 Gigantidas platifrons
TATATAATGCTCATATTTTCTGAATACCTCAATCAGGAAGTTTACAATGTATATATTTGTATTGTATGGTGGATGAATGGAATTACAAAACAAGCTTATATAAAATTACACGATGTTTAACTATCCTCAAACTATTCCCATTTATTATGGAAAGTGCATCTTTTGCAACTTTTCTTATAACATATTTCGCTATTGCATTTATAAAATTCGATTTACAAAAATGATTGGTTTATTGTTTAACTGTCAAGTTCAAAGTCTGAGTAATATATAAATATTTGTAAGAAATAGTTTGTTGTAATGTATGTCAAACATGGTATGAACGTTGTATTGTAGTTACATGTAATTGGTCTATCAAGTTGTAACCTATATTATACAACCACCACGATAAAACTGAAATATTGTTGAAAGTGGCATTAATCCCCATATCCTCCACATCTATTATACATATGACAACTGATCAAATATATTGTGAATAAAGTTATCCATTATAATATTTATAAATGAAATTAACAGTTCTTAAATAGTGTAATTATTATCAAAACTCAGGTCCACCTCCCTCAGGCATATATTTCCTTAGCCGAATTTTGCCATCCTAGTTTATTGCCCCCAAAGTCTTTTAAATTATTTGGCTTTCCAATATTTCGACATTCAGAGTACCTGATGATGGTTATTCCTGAAACGAGTCGTGCGCGCTCAATTTGATATCTGCGTTTTTTTTTATTTTATAACGTACATGTGGCATACACTTGCATGGCCGCATCGTGTCAATAACATGACATGATTTGCCTCAAAGACATAGTTTACAACAGCAGCTTTTTATTGAAATGCCTGTAGCTAGCATGGAAAATGAGCTATCATGTACATGTGCTTTATGGGTATTGATTCTGTCTCATATCTACGATCTATCCATAAGGTTTTGGAACTGTTCGGACAGTCTGAAATTTTTGGTTTTTAAATTTGTATTTTTTTTAATATCATTGTCGGCTATGACTACAGCAAAAATATAAATCGAGGTCAATAAGAATTATTTTTTTTATTTAAAAAGATGATAAACTGAAATATCATCGACACTGAAACTTTGATAACTACAAAAAACATTATTTCAATATCAGTCAACAGTGCACACACAATACTGAAAACAACATTTATAGATTACGGTGGGATGGCGTATTTTGATTTGAAGAATGCATTCAAACAGACTTCAATATTCGCTCTTATTTGTTCACTTGGTACTGGCGATGGTTCCCACGGCTCAAAGACATATATCACGCACCTGTGTGGCTGAGAGAGATAAATATTCTTTAATTTACTTGTTCTCTTTGCTCATTATGTTCTTGTTTGTGTGAATTACGTGTAATGATATTACTTTACTTCTGGATTAAATGCTGTATTGTGGCTCTTTCGACAGTTCATCACTAAAGATTGCCTAATCTCTTCATCCATAACTGATAACCATCAAACCAATGTCAACAATCCTACTAGCTTCAAAATCTAACTTTTAATCCTTAAAGGACAGCATAGCGTAAAATGATGCAGCTTAGCAGTGAAATATACATTTCTTGATAAGTCGTTAACATGTTTTAGTGTGTAAGGTATTCTATATACACATTACATTTATCCAGTTCGTAAGATTGTTTCATTATTTGGCTTTCAAATAGTTTGGTTTTGTACGTACATGATGAAGGATATTCCCGAACCACATCGTGCGCACTGGAATATATATCTACGTTTTTATACTACATTGTAACGTATTTTAAGCCAACATTTTAATTTAATGATATAATATCTATTCAATCTTCTGTTGTTTACGTTTCATTTCACTTTACTACTATTATGTATATTATTAATTGGAATTATTCGTGTTCACTTTTTCATTAGTCAAAACATAAATGTTTAATAAGATTATGTATTCAGACAAAAAAGTTCTAAATAATCATTATAATATGTGTTATGGCCCTCAATTAATGTTAGTCGTCAAATCTCCTGCAGGTTCAACAGTAACATATTCTCCTTCCATGCATACAATGTTGTTAGATGGTTGATGTCTGTCCACATTAATGGTATTATAATAACTATCAATAATATCATATTCCTGACCTGCCACGTTCGGTATATTATTTGTCAAATCACAATAATGTCTGTCAGGTTCTGTTTGATTGGTATTATTTGCATTCTCATTGGTTCTGTTTTCACTTTGCCTCGATTTGTTCCTATGCAAAATTAAGATATCTTAAGCAAAATCAGCTATGCAAATAACAAAATAAAATTCAACAATGTTCATGGGTTAGACATCGTACACTGAAATACAGGAAGCGTAATTATAAGATACCGGGGTAAATTAGATGAAATATATTGTTTGCCGGACCATTGTATTATGCATACGATATTCGTCCTCAATTCACTAATGTGGGATATTGGATGTGGTAACGGATAGCTTTACAATCCGTAAACATGCTAGGAACGAAACATTTATAAGTCCAATTCAAAGATTGCACATAACCTAACCATATACTGACGATCCCTTTCTCCAATGGTTCTAATTTTTGAACCACAAAATTCAGATAAACCATATTTATTATTAATTAGAAAAATGGAGCTATGCAAAATTGATGTGTCAAGACACATTGTTATTTCGTAACCAGAAATATACATTTCATGTCAATTTTCAAAATTAATGATTGTATGTGGGGAGAGTATCAATTATTGTAATGCTTCATCAGTTGAATTCAGGCTTACGCTGTCTATCCCGCTGACGTTTGTCAGTGACTTGCGGCAGGTACTCCTGTTTCTTCCACCAATAAAAATGATTGCAACGATACAGCTGGTAATTATTGAAAGTCCCGTTAAACACATTTCCATTAACCCCACTGTATTTACTGTACTTTAAATTTAGCTTAATTATAATTTTTTTCTTTTCTAAAGAACAAGCATCATTTCAGTAGTAAAACTCGTTCGCCTCTGTGAAATTCAAACGTAGCATTTAACCGGATGCTTACAAGAAAATTATATAGATGAATCGAGTTCCAGACATTATCATCCTTAACTCCCGCTATATCTATCTACTGACTCCATATGCAAAAGTCGTATCAAAGCTCGCGTGAGCTGAGCAGGACTTTTCAACAGTCAGCAGAAGTTATCACGAAATTCTCCCAACATTTAAACGATAATTCCTTTGAAGATGACAAAGGTAAATAAAATTCACCAGCATCATCAGCTAGGTAACATTTCATGTTTTAAGCATAAATCAAATTAGAAACTGTCGTGTCAGAAATATCAACAAACATCATCCTGCAAAAATGTACTTGACACAATTCTTGATAGCCTCTGCTGGGACTACTGGTTTTTTACATCATAATCGAGATCGTGACGTTTGTGTTTTCTCATCCGGAACGTCATTAGTAAACAAAACCATTAATGCAAATGGGAGAATCCTATTGCCGACTGTGTTTGCAATAAAAAAAATGAATATCACCATTAAAGGGGAAAATTCTCAAATCTAAACATTTATATTAATCTGTTAAAATGAATGGTATATTTGCAAACTACTTATGAATTACGTTTTGGGGAAGCGTATTTTAAATATTTTGAAACGTGTGATTTTTCCCTCGAAAATACAAATATCGAAGCCTATAGATGTATCCATGTTTATATTTGATTTAAGGATGATAAGCATGTCATCTGAATGTGCATATGATTGATACTGAACAATATCAGCCTGCTCGACAGAATATGAAGTTTGCGACTCGTTCGCTTCGCTCACCCGACAGCAAGCTGCATATTCTGTCTCGGCAGGCTGATATTTTCGGTATCAATCAATTAACATCCATATAACATATACATGTACATATGTATCTTATTATTTATGATTGTCCACTACTCCAGGATAAGATGAAAATAAAGATATACATACATTAGTCCGTGGGCTAGCATAATCCCCCGTGCACCCCCACACCTTCCATGTTAACATATTTTTTAAGTCCTCCTATATATCCTGTTGGAAAAAAAACATGCTAACATTGAATATTTTGGGATGAACTTACATTTTTGAGCCTTTTTTTTACATCCTTTCGACAATTTTGCCGATTTTCAGGTTTTTTCATTCTTCACTGTTGCTTAGGTTTTGTTGCTTATGAACAACTATTAGAATATATAAAGTGGGGTTTGGTGGATAGCTGATTATATTATCGTTCAAATGAATACAAGTTATTAATATTTTATGAAGTTCAGTAATGGTAGGAGGCAAAAAATATATCCCTACCCTTGATAAAATTGCGTAAAAACGAGATTTTTCGCCTTTTGTTTTCAATAGACAAAATATTACACAACTTTGATGATATTTTTATTATGAATTTATTGCATTTACGGAAAATTAAACCCATTACATCATCAAAAAATATGCTTTGTAGTGTAGATTGCAGAAAAATGGAATATTATGATTTTTGCCGATTTTAGCTCTATTCAGCCCAAAGCACGTAATATATTTGTCATAATATAAATTGACAACCAAATTATACATCTTTCGTGTGAAGTTATGTTATGGAGACATCTTAAAATAAAATTTGTTCAAGTACCACCCTGTATAGGGCTTCTAGCGGCAAAATATTATCCCTTACCCTGCCGAAAATCGCATAATATTTTCTCATCAGTATTAGTCCGTGGGCTAGTATAACCCCCGTACACCCCCACCTTCCATGTTAACATATTGTTTTAAGTCCTCCTAAATATCCTCTTGAAGAAAAAACATGTTCGCATTGAAAATTTTGGGACGAACTTGCCGTTTGAGGCTAATATTTACACCCTGTCGCAACTTTTTGAAGATTTTTGATTTTTTTCAATTTTTGTTTTTGCGAGCATTAACTGTATACTAAATAGTCTTGAAAGTATATCAATATGGTCTCAAATGAAAGCTTATAGTATTAACTTTCAATTGAATACAAGATTTATACACTTTGTGCCTATCAAAATTTGTCAGATGTGAAAAACCTACCCCTCCCCCTTCCTAAAATGACAAAAAAAAATACATTTTTTCCCTTAAAAGTTTAGATAAAAAATATTTCATACTAAACTGCGATCCTTTATATACTAAACTAAACAAATATATCACATTGAATAAATCAGGCACTAGTAATCCTTTATGAAGTGATTTGTGTGGTCAAAATACTTGAAAAATGGGATATTTTCAATTTTGCAGATTTTCACAGGATTCTGCTTATATCTTAATTTTAATAATAAAATAAAGGATACCGCATCAAAATGACGGTTGATTTTCGTATCTGGGTACTATAACAATGTAAAAAGGGAATAATTATGTTCCTTCTACCTACTGATTAACAAATAAATAGCAAAATATTAGCCCTACCCCTCTAAAATACACGTAAAATTTGATGAAACTCGGTTTATTTCCTTAGAATCATGGTCGTGCAGGGTGAAATTTTTATTTGACCTGTAAGATCTGTCAATTCTTTATCTAAACAAATCATATGAACATCATCTAAGAGGGTTTAAATTCTACCAATGTCAGAAAACATGAAAAATTGATAATTTCTGATTTTCAGAATTTCTACAGAATATTCCTTATTGGCCAGGTTAAGCTGCTTTATGGGAATTTTTGTCCAATCAATATAGTTTTATCTGAATCCTGAATGTATTAGCATTTATTTTAAAAACCATTAACCCTCATATATGCATATTATGATGCCCATTTTAGCCAAATTCTACCCTTTCCTCGAGCTCTACTTGAAAACTGGGACAAATATACATGATATACTCAATATTTCCATATTTCAGCTTCATTCGTCAACAAATGACCTGAACAATGAGTATTGCAAATGGCCAAACAGTATTGAAAATTGGCGAAACATTTCTCACTAGTCTTCCTCTTCACCATCAATCCACGAGTATAAAACATCGTCGAATTCATCATCACTTTCATCGCTTTCTGTCAAACCTGCAATATTTTCCTCGACTTAAACGTCGGCAAGTTTTCGTGGAATGATATCACCAGACGGAAGGACGGAGAGAGGTAAAACAGTATACCGGTATCCCCTCCGGTGGAGCGGTGGTATAACAAGGAGTGACAATTCTCTTTGATACTGGAACTGGAAACAAGAAAAGGTTGATAGATATCACCAAATTAGCACAGTAGTACCAGCAGGAATTGTGTACCGCACTTTTAGGCCTACACGCGTTCACTTGCTGTGATACAACGAGCGCATTCAAGGGGATTGGAAAAGTCAAGCCAATTAAAACATTATAAAAGTCAGCCCAATTCCAAAGTGCTCTTGCACAAATTGGATATTCCTGGCAAATTTCAGAGGATTTGTTTCTGCAGATGGAGGCTTTTACCTGCTTGTTGTAACTATCAGGTAGGATTTTGGAAAATAGCCCATATTGTAAAACCAGTATATCCGGAGCCTACTCATGACAATGGTTGGCAGTGTGTTGATGGGATATATCGATAATTGAACCAAAATGGGTGTCTGGTGATTTCATTAGACTCTTTTTTTCAAGGAGTGGATGTAGTCGAGTGGTCTAGGGCGCTAGACGTAAGGCTAAGCGAATGGTGCTGCAGTGTATCAATGGTGTGAGTTCAAATCCCGTTGAGGGAAGAACAAACATTTGACAGCTTCAAAATCTAATTCTAACTCTGTTTGGTTTAATTTTCAGACATATATTTCATATTTAGTATTAACCTAGTATCCTTAGTAACTTTGAGATCCAGTGGGACAGATATATTGTATGGTTGTCACTTGCTTAGACGTTTGTATAATATACTTTATTTCCCGTGACTGTATAATGAATTCATTCATTATCCTATACAATATGCTAAAAATTGCTGAGTTAGATTTCTGTCAAATTATAATATTAAGTATATATATACCATCTACACACGCTTATACACATGTCTTACGTCTATCCCTAGATTAAAACCTTACGAGACAAGGTAACACTACGACTTTTGAAGCTCTTTTTGTAAGGAGTGGATGTAGTCGATTGGTCTAGGGCGCTGGACGTAAGGCTAAGCGAATGGTGCTGCAGTGTATCAATGGTGTGAGTTCAAATCCCGTTGAGGGAAGAACAAACATTTGACAGCTTCAAAATCTAATTCTAACTCTGTTTGGTTTAATTTTCAGACATATATTTCATATTTAGTATTAACCTAGTATCCTTAGTAACTTTGAGATCCAGTGGGACAGATATATTGTATGGTTGTCACTTGCTTAGACGTTTGTATAATATACTTCATTTCCCGTGACTGTATAATGAATTCATTCATTATCCTATACAATATGTTAAAAATTGCTTATTTAGATTGCTGTCAAATTATAATATTAAGTATATACAAAAATGTATATACCATCTACACACGCTTATACACATGTCTTACGTCTATCCCTAGATTAAAACCTTACGAGACAAGGTAACACTACGACTAGTGAAGCTCTTTTTTTAAGGAGTGGATGTAGTCGAGTGGTCTAGGGCGCTGGACGTAAGGCTAATCGAATGGTGCTGCAGTGTATCAATGGTGTGAGTTCAAATCCCGTCGAGGGAAGAACAAAATTTGACAGCTTCAAAATCTAATTCTAACACTGTTTGGTTTAATTTTCAGACGTATATATATACATATATAAACGTCTAAAATGTAGCACAACAACATGGAAAAGATGTTAAAATATAACAAAACTAATTATAAGTCTACAAAAAGACTATAATTATAATCAAATTGACGGATATTCCATTTGATCGAAAAGCTTCATCAGCGTCTGTAATCTGATTCGAAAATTGTCACGTGACCATCAGTTATCGTGACGTAAATTACTAAGAATCATAATCTGAATCTTAATGATGGTCACGTGACAATTTTCAAATCAGACTACAGACACTGATGACGCTTGTCGTTGAAGCGAAATATTCGTCAATTTGATGATTTTGTCTTGTTTACACAGAATCGTTAACACTTGTTTCCGTTCCGACATCTCGTAGGTTCATACGTTGGCTACTTTTTCAGACGTTTATTATGTATATATATATGTCAATATGCTAGCCTAGGGGACCCGGGTGGCTCAATGAGTTAGGTCGCTGGATCTAACAACTCATACAAGCATATCACCAATACGGCGTGGGTTCGCGAACGGCTTTGTAAATTACAAAAAAGGGTGCACTCGACTCGCAGCCGCATGTGATAAAGCTTACCAGTTGCTTGCTCATGGTCGGTGGTTCTCTCCGGGTACTCCGGCTTCCTCCAGCACTAAAATTGGTCGCATGATATAGCTGAAATATTGTTGAAAGTGGTGTTAAAACACCAAAACTCAATCAATCAATTAATCAGTAATATGCTAATCAGAGAACAGATCGAAACAATATGATTATATCATATGCATATATACATTAAAGTGTATGCATACGCTTCTCATGAGCTTTGCTAATTGGAAGTTTCTGGTATTCTCTACCAATCAACTTCTTTATTCTTGTAGAATGTATGTCAATATTACAACGAACGCATTTATGACATTGTGTTTCAGTCAATGGTATTCAAGTGTTCAATTTTCTAGTACATGAATTCAAATCGACTAGGTGGGCTGTCTTATAGACTGCAATGCATCTTATTTGGATGGTGAAAGGATTCGTGCAAATGCATAGAGACCTATACGTATTTTGTTACTGTTACTGTTGGAGATATTGTCATGTAAATTTCGATATAAACCTTTAAAAAATCAAAATAACATGAAATATTTACAAACCTTAGACATATTACAACTAATACTACCAGCAGTATTAAAGCTACACCAGAACCAGCACCTATTGCAATATATGTTGTCTCTTCTATTCCTGTAAGAATAATTAACTATTTTGTCCTAGTATTGTTAAAAATGCTGTTATATTGACAACCGGAACCTTTTAACCGTAATGCAAGCGGGAGGTTTGCGCCTTAAAATCTGATTCAACCCACCATTTCTTTGGAAATGCCTGTACCAAGTCAGGGACATTGCAGTTTTCCGGTTATTTACTTATTTTGTGTGTTTGTTGACTGATGAGTTGTGCCTATCCCTTTGGAAGATTGCTCGGTGTTCGGTAATTCTGTTATTACCCTTATTTCGAAAGAATGTGTCAAATACCACCAGTTCATATTTGAAAATTAGTGTCAGATTGGCAATCACTTACCATAACATAGAATAAGTGTCCAGTGCCTTCTGACTCTGACATTGAATTAATAAATCAGACATGTTTGTGCAATGATTCTACATTATCCCATATAATTGGAAAAAAATAAGCTTTACTATTAATTCTGGAAATTGATTAATAACTGTAGTTCTTGAATATGTTTTTTATATGATACTTTCATATATTTTTTTACATACTTGTTGAATTTATTATGTAAAGAAATTCCAATATAAAGCAAACATTTAAAATGTATTTCAATTTTATTTACCTTTGGACTTAGTAATGTCATAATTCATTGTGCTTATGGTATTGCTTGTTGTCGGTTTTGTAGCTGTAGATGGCGATATATCAATAGATGTATCAGTAGTTGTTGTATATCCTGTTGTTCTCCCTGTAACAACAACATCAGCAATAATAATAATAATAATAATAATAATAATAATAATAATAATAATGATAATAATAATACTATTAATAATAATAATAATAACTGTACTTGATTTCTGCGCATCGGGCATGTGAGGAGATGTAATTGGTGTTGTTGATGAATATTCAATATTACCTGAAGTATGTGTCGTTGGACCAAATGTTATTGTCTCCTCTGTTGGTTGTTTTGTTGTCATTGGAGAATCACAATCAATTCGTAAAACTTGTGTACTGTCAGAGGAGCTATCTGAAATATTGTAATGCGATAGATATGAGTTATACAAACGAATGTGCTGGAACAAATGTTTCAAGATACCAAATGGGTAATCAATAGTCGCAAATGATGTATATTTAAGAGAATACTTCATTCCTGGAAGGCATAAAGTGGTTACTTTTAACATTGCTTGGCAGGATCAAATGTCCTAATAACGTTCCAGCCACAGTCATGCCATATTATGGCTTCCATGAAATATTTCGATTCTAATATGTTTCAAGCTACAACTTTGTAATTCACTTTGCAAAAAACACGGCAATTTATTTTTATCGGTGCGGCCAAGATCACACACACGAAGAGTTCAAAGATACCAAAGGGGTAATCAGAATCCGTATATCGAAGAACAGACAACACAATGGTTAAAAAAAGGAATAAAAGACAAACAACGGTCTACAACAGATGCACATAAAACTAAAGATCGAGTAACACAAACCCCCTTAAAAGCCGAGGGTGAACTTAGGTGCTCCAGAATGGTAGGAAGTTCTTTCTCCACTATTGGAAAATGTATGCTGTGCAGTTGGCAGTTCAACCACCACATTGTCACATTAAATAAGGATTCCATTCGTGTGTTAAATTCTAGAGATCTAATAGAGTACACACAATCAAGGTCCCACTCCTCATTCTATAGCATTATTATATTTTACTTCTCACAACTACCTCCCTCCCCCCACTCAAAGCTAAAAGAAGTAGTCCAACTAGGTTTCATAAAAAAAAGAGCAACGTAGATACAAATACTTTGTCTTAGAAAGGGACACATCTTGTTTATTAAAGAAAACACTCTGATTCTACCAAAATGTTCTCTGAAACTGGTATGATAAAAATGCTCGTAGTTTTGAGTGACAACATATTTTTGTTTGTTTGGTGGTACGTGTTTTTCAACAGAGAGTTGGATTAATATGGGTACCAACTGTGCTCCTCTCTTCGGCGATATGTTCCCTTATTCGTATGAGGCATACTTCATATAGGAAATTCTAAAGAAAATCGAAAAGATGCTAGCTCAATTATTTAATTTCACGTTCCGCTCTATAAATGATGTGCTTTCACTAAATATTTGTTTCAAGTTTGGTGAATTTGTTGATAACATCTATCCCATTGAGTGTGAAGAAATGTATACCACAGATACAATGGTTTCGTGTTGTTATGTTGAAGTCAGCATTTCGAAAATGTTACTGTCTATGCCATGACATGATTAACCATTATGGAATATCTCCGTCATAAATGACAACGGATATCTTTCGTCTGCTGTTCTCATTATTTAGCTCCGGGTTGGTAACAAGAGTAACAAGACATGTGTCACACGAGGAGTAGGATCTACTTAATCTTCCGAATTAAACGTGTACACTCCGGTTTTTAGTGGGGATTTGTGTTCCTGTATCATAGGTTTACTGTGTGGTGTTTTGTAGATCATTGTTTTGTCATTGTATTGTCTGTCCTTCTTCAATTTGCGGTTTCGGATTATCCTTTGGTATATAAAAACTGTTCTTTTGGCATATAAATGAAAAAGACAGACAATAAAATAAAAGGCAGGGAATACTATTTTCATATAATATTTCACAGTTATTTGTGGAAAGCAAGAAATAAAGAAGTGTGAATTAAAATGCAACTAAAAAGAAAACCACCAACTAATTTAATTGATAAGATTATAGGAAAGCGTTGTTAAATAATGATCAATCACTTCAGTTGTACATGACGTATTATGGTATTCCGATATTGAAGGTTTACAAAATTCAAATGATATGATTCGATATGTCATTTTCATGGCAGTTCCGTACAATGTGGACTTGTTGATTTATAACAGTTTATTTGTTCTATGTTTATAATACTATTGACATTGATAAGGATGTTCTAATGCTACGATACCTCTTATTATCTGCATACAATATCCTCTGGTGAATGTTCCATTTATTATTCTAGATTTAAACTGCAATGCTGTGTTTTCGAACAAGCGTATGATGCGATAGTTAACGTTGTCTAAGCATTCAATAGGAGCTGTTATATTTCCTGTTGACATATCAGGTATATGATTTATGTCAACAACAAGTCCACATTCACTTTCCTCTGGTGCTGATGACGGAAGACTATTATATTTTTTCAAAACTGTATATACTGTTTGTGTTTGATTGTCTATGGTTACTCGACAGATACAGTTGTCCTGTTGTATCATGATGCGTAGTAGAACACTGTCTACCTGGTCACTTCCAGTTGGATTGCCTTCCGTAGCAACATTTGACTTACACATATCAACTACTGTAAACAAAGAATATAAGCATGTGTGTCATTACACCTTGCATAATATTTTACTATATAAAATCTAGATGTTTTACGACAAATTTGCAGACGAGGCAGACATTCCGGTGAATAACCCAATTATATAATGTAGAAGGAAACAATACGTTGTCACCCGGTCTACAACCCCTGATAACCGGAAGTGTGTTGAAATTCCTTTTTTTGTTTTCAGTCCGGTTCCGTAGTTTAATTTTCTATACCGAAAATAATTTTGTTGTCTTCTGCAAAACATTCAAGCTACAAACATACAGACCCTGGATCGTTTAACTTTACAGATATTTCGTATCGTTTGCGTTTTTCGTTCGTTTCGGTTGCGTGTATCATTCGTGCGTTTTTCGTTTTCAGTTCGTTTGCGTTTCGTGTGTGTAATTTATTCTTTCGGTTCGTGTATCGTTCGCCAGTTTAATTAGACTAATACACGAAACGAAATACGAACGAACTATACACGGAACGAACGATACACGGAAAGAACGATACGCGATACACGAAACGAACCCACGCTACGATTTCCAGTTTAAAATAATTACTACAATTTCAATCTTACTATTATTAAAAAATATTTAATTAAAGTGTAAACAAAATTTTACATATACAAACATGTATTTCCTTTATTTACATGTACCAGTAATTTTGTACTAGAAGGAAAAAACATATTTAATAAATTCATTTTTTTCTATAATTTACTCTAGGACAAATAAACAAGAAATCATCTACATGTATGTAAACAAACGCCTCTGGCAGTTTCACCTGGGATATACATGCACTGCAGGTGTGAAATGTCAACTCTTACATTTGTAATTTCATTCTAATTAACAATTATATGACCTTTTGAAGCCGCACGCCTCTCGGACAGCT
>MJUT01005820.1:283478-294199 GCA_002080005.1 Gigantidas platifrons
TCTATTTATATCTTGTCTACTTTTGACAACTAATAGACGAGCACGTTCAGTTTCCTTAGCAAACACAGAACCGTCGTGTGTCCAAAAAGAATGCATTTTCTTGCCTACACGCGAAATATTTAATCTTTTCAATAGGTCATATCTGTGTCTGGTTAAGTTTTCAGTAATTAATGTTTTATCTACATGACATTTTAGTTATTTCTTTTTACTAAATACCATGTGTCTTTGGCGATATGTAAGGAAGCACACAATTATAGAGATCTTACCATCACGGATTTCCCCAATTGGATGTGATCTTCCAATGTCAGTTAGATTGAGCTTGACTCCTAATTCTTTTTTACAGATATCCAAGACTAACGAGTCAGTATCAATTGGTGTTTTGACAACATTGTTTCCATTTGATGGTACTTTTACATTATTGAACCTCAAGCTGGTTCGTCTAGAATACTGTTCTTGTTCTTCTAATCTTGTTTTCTAAATTACTAATTTTATGTTTCAGTGAAGTTATCTGATCATTTTGGTCTTTATTTCGAATTTCATGAAGAATTAATGCATCTTTGTTGTGCTTGATGGTTTATAGATGGGGTTTCATACATTCTGCAACTATTTTGACTATAGTGGGTTTAATGAGTTGCATGGCCTTTTCACTTATCTGTGGTATAATAGAGTCAATAAACTCTTGATTTTTAAGAGTGGAACAGACAACTTCTGATAAATGCAGAATGGTTTCACTTTGAACAGCTGTTGAAAGGGCCCGATCTGTACTGACAATGTTGGAGGTGACAGATTCACTGATCAAGGGTGAACCAAAAGCAGATATCCCCGCTTGTTTATCGAGATGTTGCATAGAAGGCGATGTATGATCAGTACTACTTTCAGGTTGATCCCTTTTATTACTAGCCTTGGGTGTTTGAGATAAAAAACTATCAAGTTTGGATTGTTTGTCTTTGTTTACCTTTTCGGACATTTTGAGGTTTATTCGACTCGACAAAGTCATTTCACATTCACAGATGAAAGAATTAGCACATTCACAACTGAATAAAGTTTGCATAGATCCATGAGAATGTTACATGAATTGCCTGTAGTTATCTAATACATTAAATGTATCTGTTGTTTACTCGCTCTGTTTTTTTCACGCCTTCATGATCAAGGGCAGGTAACCATTCAACATATTATTTTACCCGTACAAGTCATACTCCATAGAGCGGATTCTCAAGAAAAACGGAAATAATTTAGCCCGGTCCTTTAATGTGTCTTTCCTCTATATAGATGATGTCCTATTACTAAATAAGTATTAGTCTAGTCATTTTTTTAATTGATACCAAAGATACAGCTAAATCTGCTTCATATATTGACATACACCTCGAAATGAACAGTAATGGTGGTTTAAGAACAAAATATTACGACAAAAGAGATGATTTCAATTTTTTCATTGTAAGCTATTCATTTACATGTAGTAGCATTCCAGCAGCACCTGCATATCAGGTACATATCTCTTAGTTGGTCCGATAATCAAGAGCTTCTGGTTCCTATCATGATTTACTTGATACAGTGTTGCTGTTAACTAGCATATGTTCCGCTTGCCATAATCACATTCCGATCCTTTCCCCATTTATGACCTATCACCGGATATATAATAAGAGTAATATGACAGGTGCTGAGCAGGCAGTAAGCGAACTGCGTACCCTTCCTGAACACCTAAATTGACCCCTAGTTTATAATGGAGTTCATGTAGATCGATCTTTTATTTCTGTGTAATGTTTTGTTGTAGAACGTTGTTTCTCCATTTGTCCTTTTTCTTTTCGCCATTGTAATTTTCGTCTGTCCTTCTTCAGTTTACGGTTTCTGGTTACCTTTTTGCATTTTTAAGCTTTTCACGGTATAATCATGGAAAACTGTATCGGAGTATGGACAAAATAAATTGGAGACATTTGCTAAAAACAGTTGAAGTCGACAGCATTTTCATTTTATTACCGCATCTTATTACATACAAATGGAAATGAAACTATTATACATATATAAGCACATCTAAATAAGGCATGTTATATTATTGCTGATTAAGCGCATATATCACATAGCTTAGACCTTGTTGTCATAATTTATTTCGAACTTCTTTTTATTTGTTTCATCCGGATTAGAGTTACGCTTCCGTGCTTTGTCCACAACAGCGTAGGTTTGATCAGGTTGACATGTTGACATGTCCATAACATTGGACGGACAGGGATCTGTGACCTCTATTGTCATGCCTAGAAATTGAAGAAATAAACTACAAGTTACATTAAACAGTAACGGAAAACAGGAAAGCTAACAATATCAACAACAATTGAATAATTGATGGAAAGTATCTATCATGTTTGTGTTAGCTATTTTCGTTATCATTTTAGTATCTTTTTATTAATTATACTTCTTACATTTTAGTACAAATAGATCACAACTTATTAATATGCATATTCATTGACAGTATCGATATAATGTTCCATGTAGGCAGAAGCGTTATTACTGTACAGAAGACGTAGTCGCTTTGACAATCGTAGGCATAGACTACAGATTAATACATGTACAGTGGATCCTGTCTAATCCGACACACCAAGGGACCAGGAAATGTGTCGGATTGTACAGGATGTCGGAATACTCAAGTTTTATTTGTGATTACAGAGCTACTTTGGGACCATACATCTTTGTCGGATGTCACAGGATGTCGGAAACTCGGGTGTCGGATTCCACAGGCTCCACTGTATTAATACTACAACAGTGTGTGTAATCTTTTTTCTTCTTCTTTCTTTCACGTTTTTGCTGGAGTCCGTGTTGCACATTTGGTTATTTTTCAGTGCTATGTTGTGCTTTTTGTGTTTCGTTTGTCTCCTTCATCTGTCTTGTGTGCCCAATGTTGTACGTGTCTCTGTATATAAAGGGCACTCAAGGGGTATGTATGGTGTTTCAACATCGCATTCAAAATCATCAAATAAACTATGCCAAATCTACTTTGTGTTTACTCTTTGACGTTCATTCGTTTTTACATCACGACCTTTGCATCTTAAAATCTATTCAGAATGAATTGTATGACCGGTGTTAAAGTCTAATTACAGATAAATAATCTTTAATAAAATATGTGTTTACGCACAAATGTATATTACATTCGCAAAATCTGTTGGAAGTACAATTATGGTACTTTGATCTTATCATCTGGCACATGTAGTTGCTTAACTACACATATTGACTCTCCCTGCTTTTGTACTATCTATGTTTTGCTATAGTAATAATCTCTATTGTCACGGACGATGTGGTTATCAAATGGATAAGTTTAGGATGATCCAGATAGTCGTCTAATGTGTTTTTGTCTTTGTTCTTTGTTTGTGCCATTCCTGTTGGCATTAATGCTCTTAAACTACTACTAAAACGAACTGTAATATTAAAATAAACATACGATCAAACAACATTGAATATACCCTATAACCCTAGTTAACACACAGTGACGTATTACTAATAATGGGTAGATGTGTAAATATGTAGCAATTTATCTTACCTTTATACTGCTGTAGAATCACTATAGCCATGTATATAAGAGGTCGACGAATCATCATTAACCTTTTTGATGCCTGGTGTGTCAACCCGGATGTGTGTCTGGATTATGAAGTAATGTATTGGATTTAACCAGTCGAATGAATACACTGTACTAATAATTTTAATAAAGCACTCGTTAACGTTGTGATTCAATAGCGCAATGTAATAGTCACACATACCTATAAACTGTACAATACCTAATAATTAAATACCATATGTTTACAATAAATAATCCATTACATTTCAAAATATATACGTACGTACCTCTCCCCTGTGATAAAAGCGTAGATATAAAATTTAGTGTCTACTACGCCCTTCTGACGAAAGCACTTTCATTAGGTATGCTGACATTGAAAGATAAAAAAAATAAATGTATCGGGAGCAAAAAACAAAAGAAAATATTAAATATTAAAGAAATATCGTAAATATCATGTAAGACATCACAGTAAATTTTACACTTACATAGTATAAGTGTAAATTAAATATATAATGCTCATATTTTCTGAATACCTCAATCAGGAAGTTTACAATGTATATATTTGTATTGTATGGTGGATGAATGGAATTACAAAACAAGCTTAAATAAAATTACACGATGTTTAACTATCCTCAAACTATTCCCATTTATTATGGAAAGTGCATTTTTTGTAACTTTTTTTATAACATATTTCGCTATTGCATTTATAAAATTCGATTTACAAAAATGATTGGTTTATTGTTTAATTGTTAAGTTCAATGTCTGAGAAATATATAAATATTTGTAAGAAATAGTTTGCTGTAATGTATGTGAAACATGGTATGAACGTTGTATTGTAGTTACATGTAATTGCTCTATCAAGTTGTAACCTATATTATACAACCACCACGATAAAACTGAAATATTGTTGAAAGTGGCATTAATCACCATAACCTCCACATCTATTATACATATGACAACTGATCAAATATATTGTGAATAAAGTTATCCATTATAATATTTATTAATGAAATTAACAGTTCCTATATAGTGTAATTATTATCAAAACTCAGGTCCACCTCCCTCAGGCACATATTTCCTTAGCCGAATTTTGCCATCCTGGTTTATTGCCCCCAAAGTCTTTTAAATTATTTGGCTTTCCAATATTTCGATATTCAGAGTACCTGATGATGGTTGTTCCTGAAACGATTCGTGCGGACTCAATTTGAAATCTGCGGGGTTTTTTTTATTTGATAACGTACATGTGGCATACACTTGCATGGCCGCATCGTGTCAATAACATGACATGTTTTTCCTCAAAGACATAGTTTACAACAGCAGCTTTTTATTGAAATGCCTGTAGCAAGCATGGAAAATTAGCAATCATGTACATGTGCTTTAGGGGTATTGATTCTGTCTCATATCTACGATCTATCCATTAGGTTTTGGAACTGTTCGGACAGTCTGATATTTTTGGTTTTTAAATATCAATGTCGGCTATGACTACAGCAAAGATATAAATCGAGGTCAATAAGAATAATTTTTTATTTAAAAAGATGATAAACTGAAATATCATCGACACTGAAACTTTGATAACTAGAAAAAACATTATTTCAATATCAGTCAACAGTGCACACACAATACTGAAAACAACATTTATAGATTACGGTGGGATGGCGTATTTTGATTTGAAGAATGCATTCAAACAGACTTCAATATTCGCTCTTATTTGTTCACTTGGTACTGGCGATGGTTCCCACGGATCAAAGACATATAGCACGCACCTGTGTGGCTGAGAGAGATAAGTATTCTTTATTTTTCTTGTTCTCTTTACTCATTATGTTCTTGTTTGTGTGAATTACGTGTAACGATATCACTTTACTTCTGGATTAAATGCTGTATTGTGGCTCTTTCGACAGTTCATCACTAAAGATTGCCTAATCTCTTCATCCATAACTGATAACCATCAAACCAATGTCAACAATCCTACTAGCTTCAAAATCTAACTTGTAATCCTTAAAGGACAGCATAGCGTAAAATGATGCAGCTTAGCAGTGAAATATACATTTCTTGATAAGTCGTTGACATGTTTTAGTGTGTAAGGTATTCTATATACACATTACATTTATCAAGTTCGTAAGATTTTTTCATTATTTGGCTTTCAAATAGTTTGGTTTTGTACGTACATGATGAAGGATATTCCCGAACCACATCGTGCGCACTTAAATATATATCTACGTTTTTATACTACATTGTAACGTATTTTAAGCCAACATTTTAATTTAATGATGTAATATCTATTCAATCTTCTGTTGTTTACGTTTCATCTCACTTTACTACTATTATGTATATTATTAATTGGAATTATTCGTGTTCACTTTTTCATTAGTCAAAACATTAATGTTTAATAAGATTATGTATTCAGACAAAAATGTTCTAAATAATTATTATAATATATGTTATGGCCCTCAATTAATGTTAGTCGTCAAATCTCCTGCAGGCTCAACAGTAACATATTCTCCTTCCATGCATACAATGTTGTTAGATGGTTGAGGTCTGTCCACATTAATGGTATTATAATAACTATCAATAATATCATATTCATGACCTGCCACGTTCGGTATATTATTTGTCAAATCACAATAATGTCTGTCAGGTTCTGTTTGATTGGTATTATTTGCATTCTCATTGGTTCTGTTTTCACTTTGCCTCGATTTGTTCCTATGCAAAAATTAAGATATCTTAAGCAAAATCAGCTATGCGAATAACAAAATAAAATTCAACAAAGTTCAGGGTTAGACATCGTACACTGAAATACAGGAAGCGTAATTATAAGATACCGGGATAAATTAGATGAAATATATTGTTTGCGCGACCATTGTATTATGAATACGATATTCGTCCTCAATTCACTAATGTGGGATATTGGATGTGGTAACGGATAGCTTTACAATCCGTAAACATGCTACGAACGAAACATTTATAAGTCCAATTCAAAGATTGCACATAACCTAACCATATACTGACGATCCCTTTCTCCAATGGTTCTAATTTTTGAACCACAAAATTCAGAAAAACCATATTTATTATTAATTAGAAAAATCGAGCTATGCAAAATTGATGTGTCAAGACACATTGTTATTTCGTAACCAGAAATATACATTTCATGTCAATTTTCAAAATTAATGATTGTATGTGGGGAGAGTATCAATTATTGTAATGCTTCATCAGTTGAATTCAGGCTTATGCTGTCTATCCCGCTGACGTTTGTCAGTGACTTGCGGCAGGTACTCCTGCTTCCTCCACCAATAAAAATGATTGCAACGATACAGCTGGTAATTATTGAAAGTCCCGTTAAAGACATTTCCATTAACCCCACTGTATTTACTGTACTTTAAATTTAGCTTAATTATCAAATTTGTCTTTTCTAAAGAACAAGCATCATTTCAGTAGTAAAACTCGTTCGCCTCTGTGAAATTCAAACGTAGCATTTAACCGGATGCTTACAAGAAAATTATATAGATGAATCGAGTTCCAGACATCATCATCCTTAACTGCCGCTATATCTATCTACTGACTCCATATGCAAAAGTCGTATCAAAGCTCGCGTGAGCTGAGCAGGACTTTTCAACAGTCAGCAGAAGTTATCACGAAATTCTCCCAACATTTAAACGATAATTCGTTTGAAGATGACAAAAGTAAATAAAATTCATCAGCATCATCAACTAGGTAACATTTCATGTTTTAAGCATAAATCAAATTAGAAACTGTCGTGTCAGAAATATCAACAAACCCCATCCTGCAAAAATGTACTTGACACAATTCTTGATAGCCTCTGCTGGGACTACTGGTTTTTTACGTCATAATCGAGATCGTGACGTTTGTGTTTTCTCATCCGGAACGTCATTAGTAAACAAAGCCATTAATGAAAATGGGAGAATCCTATTGCCGACTGTGTTTGCAATAAAAACAAATGAATATCACCATTAAAGGGGACAATTCTCAAATCTAAACATTTATATCAATCTGTAAACATGAATGGTATATTTGCAAACTACTTATGAATTACGTTTTGGGGAAGCGTATTTTAAATATTTTGAAACGTGTGATTTTTCCCGCGAAAATACAAATATCGAAGCCTATAGATGTATCCATGTTTATGTTTGATTTAAGGATGATAAGAATGTCATCTGAATGTGAATATGATTGATACTTAACAATATCAGCCTGCTCGACAGAATATGAAGTTTCCGACTCGTTCGCTTCGCTCACCCGACAGCAAGCTGCATATTCTGGCTCGGCAGGCTGATATTTTCGGTATCAATCAATTAAGATCCATATAACATATACATGTACATATGTATCATATTATTTATGATTGTCCACTACTCCAGGATAAGATGAAAATAAACATATACATACATTAGTCCGTGGGCTAGCATAACCCCCCGTGCACCCCCCTCCACCTTCCATGTTAACATATGTTTTTAATTCCTCCTATATATCCTCTTGAAAAAAAAACATGTTAACATTGAATATTTTGGGATGAAGTTACATTTTTGAGCCATTTTTTTAAATCCTTTCGACAATTTTTCCGGATTTTCAGATTTTTTTCATTCTTCACTGTTGCTTAGGTTTTGTAGCTTATGAACAACTATTAGAATATATAAAGTGGAGTTTGGTGGATAGCTGATTATATTATCGTTCAAATGAATACAAGTTATTAATATTTTATGAAGTTCAGTAATGGTAGGAGGCAAAAAATATATCCCTATCCCTGATAAAATTGCGTAAAAACGCGATTTTTCGCTTTTGTTTTCAATAGACAAAATATTACACAACTTTGATGATATTTTTATAATGAATTTATTAAAACTATTGCATTTACGGAAAATTAAACCCATTACATCATCAAAAAACATGCTTTGTAGTGTAGATTGCAGAAAAATGGAATATTATGATTTTTGCCGATTTTAGCTCTATTCAGCCCAAAGCACGTAATATATTTGTCATAATATAAATTGAAAACCAAATTATACATCTGTCGTGTGAAGTTATGTTATGGAGACATCTTAGAATAAACATTTTTCAAGTACCACCCTGTATAGGGCTTCTAGCGGCAAAATATTACCCCTTACCCTGCCGAAAATCGCATAATATTTTCTCATCAGTATTAGTCCGTGGGCTAGTATAACCCCCCATACACCCCCACCTTCCATGTTAACATATTGTTTTAAGTTCTCCTATATATCCTCTTGAAGAAAAAACATGTTCGCATTGAAAATGTCGGGACGAACTTGCCGTTTGAGGCTAATATTTACACCCTGTTGCAGCTTTTTGAGGATTTTTCATTTTTTTCAATTTTTGTTTTTGCGAGCATTAACTGTATACTAAACAGTCTTGAAAGTATATCAATATGGTATCAAATGAAAGCTTATAGTATTAACTTTCAATTGAATACAAGATATATACACTTTGTGCCTATCAAATTTTGTCAGATGTGAAAAACCTACCCCTCCCCCTTCCTGAAATGACAAAAAAAACACATTTTTTCCCTAAAAGTTTAGATAAAAAAATATTTCATACTAAACTGCGATGTTTTATATACTAAGCTAAACAAATATATCAGATTGAATAAATTAGGCACTAGTAATCCTTTATGAAGTGATTTTTGTGGTCAAAATACTTGAAAAATGGGATATTTTCAATTTTGCTGATTTTCGCAGGATTCTGTTTATATCTTAATTTTAATAATAAAATAAAGGATACCGCATCATAATGACGGTTGATTTTCGTATCTGGGTACCATATCAATGTAAAAAGGGAATAATTATGTTCCTTCTACCTACTGATTAACAAATAAATAGCAAACTATTAGCCCTTCCCCTCTAAAATACACGTACAATTTGATGAAACTCGGTTTATTTCCTTAGAATCATGGTCGTGCAGGGTGTAATTGTTATTTGACCTGTAAGATCTTTCAATTCTTTATTTAAACAAATCATATGAACATCATCTAAGAGGGTTTAAATTCTACCAATGTCAGAAAACATGAAAAATGGGTAATTTCTGATTTTCAGAATTTCTACAGAATATTCCTTATTGGCCAGGTTAAGCTGCTTTATGGGAATTTTTGTCCAATCAATATAGTTTTATCTGAATCCTGAATGTATTAGCATTTATTTTAAAAACCATTAACCCTCATATATGCATATTATGATGCCCATTTTAGCCAAATTCTACCCCTTCCTCGAGCTCTACTTGAAAACTGGGACAAATATACATGATATACTCAATATTTCCATATTTCAGTTTCATTCTTCAACAAATGACCTGAACAATGAGTATTGCAAATGGCCAAACAGTATTGAAAATTGGCGAAACATTTCTCACTAGTCTTCCTCTTCACCATCAATCCACGAGTATAAAACATCGTCGAATTCATCATCACTTTCATCGCTTTCTGTCAAACCTGCAATATTTTGCTCGACTAAAACGTCGGCAAGTTGTCGTGGAATGAAATCACCAGACACCCATTTTGGTCTTGGGACGGATGGAAGGACGGACGGACGGACCAACATACAGCCAGACGGAATGACGGTGAGAGGTAAAACAGTATACCGGTATCCCCTCCGGTGGAGAGGGGGTATAACAAGGAGTGACAATTCTCTTTGATACTGGAAATGGAAACAAGAAAAGGTTGATAGATATCACCAAATTAGCACAGTAGTACCAGCAGGAATTGTGTACAGCACTTTTAGGCCTACACGCGCTCACATGCTGTGATACAACGAGCGCATTCAAGGGGATTGGAAAAGTCAAGCCAATTAAGACATTATAAAAGTCAGCCCAATTCCAAAGTGCTCTTGCACAAATTGGATATTCCTGGCAAATTTCAGAGGATTTGTTTCTGCAGATGGAGGCTTTTATCTGCTTGTTGTAACTATCAGGTAGGAATTTGGAAAAGAGCCCATATTGTAAAACCAGTATATCCGGAGCCTACTCATGACAATGGTTGGCAGTGTGTTAATGGGATATATCGATAATTGAACCAAAATGGGTGTCTGGTGATTTCATTAGATTCTTTTTTTAAGGAGTGGATGTAGTCGAGTGGTCTAGGGCGCTGGACGTAAGGCTAAGCGAATGGAGCTGCAGTGCATCAATGGTGTGAGTTCAAATCCCGTCGAGGGAAGAACAAAAATTT
>MJUT01005820.1:297973-321480 GCA_002080005.1 Gigantidas platifrons
ATTGGTTGGCAGGATCAAATGTTCTAATAGCGTTCCAGCCACAGTCATGCCATATTATGGCTTCTATGAAATATTTCGATTCTAATATGTCTCAAGCTACAACTTTGTAATTCACTTTGCAAAAAACACGGCAATTTATTTTTATCGGTGCGGCCAAGATCACACACACGAAGAGTTCAAAGATACCAAAGGGGTAATCAGAATCCGTATATCGAAGAACAGACAACACAATGGTAAAACAAAGGAATAAAAGACAAACAACGGTCTACAACAGATATACATAAAATAAAGATCGAGTAACACGAACCCCCTTAAAAGCCGAGGGTGAACTTAGGTGCTCCAGAATGGTAGGAAGTTCCTTCTCCACTATTGGAAAATGTATACTGTGCAGTTGGCAGTTCAACCACCACATTGTCACATTAAATAAGGATTCAATAAAGATCTAATAGAGTACACACATTCAAGGTCCCACTCCTCATTCTATAGCATCAATATATTTTACTTCTCACAACTACCTCCCTCCCCCCACTCAAAGCTAAAAGAAGTAGTCCAACTAGGTTTCATAAAAAAGAAAGAAAGAGCAACGTAGATACAAATACTTTGTCTTAGAAAGGGACACATCTTGTTTATTAAAGAAAACACTCTGATTCTACCAAAATGTTCTCTAAAACTGGTATGATTAAACTGCTCGTAGTTTTGAGTGACAACATATTTTTGTTTGTTTGGTGGTACGTGTTTTTCAACAGAGAGTTGGATTAATATGGGTACCAACTGTGCTCCTCTCTTCGGCGATTTGTTCCTTTATTCGTACGAGGCATACTTCATATAGGAAATTCTAAAGAAAATCGAAAAGAAGCTAGCTCAATTATTTAATTTCACGTTCCGCTCTATAAATGATGTGCTTTCACTAAATATTTGTTTCAAGTTTGGTGAATTTGTTGATAACATCTATCCCATTGAGTGTGAAGAAATATATACCACAGATATATCTAGGTTTGCTTCATACCTTGACTAACCCCTCGAACGGTAAGAACGTAACAAAATATATGATTCCAATATTCCCATTGGTTTTGTGTTGTTATGTTGAAGTCAGCATTTCGAAAATTGTACTGTCTATGCCATGACATGATTAACCATTATGGAATATCTCCGTCATAAATGACAACGGATATCTTTCGTCTGCTGTTCTCATTATTTAGCTCCGGGTTGGTAACAAGNCTTTTTGCCATTGTATTTTCGTCTGTCCTTCTTCGATTTACGGTTTCTGATTACCCCTTTGGTATCTTCAAACTTTTCACGGTATAATCATGGAAGACATTATCGTATTATGGAGAAAATAAATGGCAGATAATTGTTGAAAACAGTTGAAGCCTAAAGCATTTTCATTTATTACCGCATCTTATTTAATAAGCTACACACATATACAAATGGAGACAAGAACATTATCAATACATTAACACATCATCTACATGCAAGTAAGGCATATTATATTATTCCGGATAAAGCGCATATATCACATAGCATCAACCCTGTTGCCAGAATTTATTTCGAATTTCTTTTTATTTGTTTCATCCGCACTGGATTTACGTTTCCGTGTTTTGTCCACAACAGCGTAGGTTTGACCAGGTTGACATTTTCCCTTCCCTTTAATTCCATTAGTTGTAGGAACATTTTTACTACTTTTATCAATAATTGCATAGACGCTATCACTGCCATTTGGAGGAGTAATGTGCTGTATGTTTTGATCAGAGGATCGATTTTCCTCTCTGTTTATACAGGACGATTTAGGTTTTGGCTTGATAGTTGGTTTTTGTTTCCCTTTTGTTTCCCCTAGTTCTGAATTCTCAGGATAACTACAGTTTCTCTCCAAATGTTCATTGAGTTTAACTGTACTGTAATTTACATCCACGCTTAATCTCTCGGTGGGTGATTTTAGCATATCCTCATCAACGGTACTGCAATTGCCTTCCACACTTAATCTTTCGTTGGGGGATTTTCGTGTATCCTCATCAACGGTACTGTTATCTCCTTTCATACTTAATCTTTCGTTGGGGGATTTTCGTGTATCCTCATCAACGGTACTGTCATCTCCTTCCACACTTAATCTTTCGTTGGGGAATTTTCGTGTATCCTCATCAACGGTGCTGTGATTGCCTTCCATGCTTAATCTTTTATTGGAGGATCTTGCTGTATCCACATCAGCGGTATTGCATTTACCGGCAGTAATATCAAATTCCGTTGATGGTAAGTAGAGTACATTATCTGGCAACTTATCTACACAACCATTCCACACTTAAAACTAAAAGACAGATTAAATGGATTGGTCTAAATATGCTTCATAAAAAAGAATATTTTGTAGAAAAAAGAAAAACCTCTCTGGTTCTACTAAAATGTTATCTGAAACTGATATCATCAAAATGTTCGATATTTTGATTGACAACATATTTGCCATGCATGATGAACGTGTTTTCTGCATACAGTGACATTCATATCGGTACCCACGGTGCTGCTCCCATTCTTGCCGACTTGTTCCTTTATGCATACGAGACAGACTTCATACATCGGCTTCTTAATATAGAAAGAACGAAAAGAAGCTAGCCCAACCTATAATGTAACATTCTTCTATATAGATAATGTCCTTTCACTAAATACTTCTTAGTTTGGTGATTTGTTGTTCATCTATCCCATTGAGTTTAAAATAAAAGATACTAAAAATATAGATAGATATGCTTCATACCTTGACCTACACCTTGAAATTGACAGTGAGGACCGGTTAAAAACGAAACTTTACCGCAAAAGAGAGGATTTCAATTTTTCTATTGAAAGCGTTCCATTTATATGTATCGACATTCAGCAGCACCTGCACACGAGGCATGTATCTCTCAGTTGATCCGATATTCAAGAGCTTGCGGTTCTATCATGAATTATTTGATAGAGGGTTGCTGCTAACAATGAAGCTACTGAACCAGGGTGTCCTAGTGGCTAAGTTGAAGTAATCACTTCGAAGGTTTTACGATCGCCAACATGTATCAACTTTCTAAGGATGTGTTCCATTTGTCATAATCACAATCTGGTCCTGTCCCCATTTATGATCTATCATCAGGTTTGTGACAAGAGTAATGTGACAGGTCCATCCAGGTGAAAGATGTTGAGCAGGAACTGCTACCCTTCCAGAGCATCTACGTTAACACCTATATTTTAGTGGGGTTCATGGTGCTCGATCTTTGTTTCTCCTTTTGTCCTTCTTCTTTTTGCCATTGTATTTTCGTCTGTCCTTCTTCGATTTACGGTTTCTGATTACCCCTTTGGTATCTTCAAACTTTTCACGGTATAATCATGGAAGACATTATCGTATTATGGAGAAAATAAATGGCAGATAATTGTTGAAAACAGTTGAAGCCTAAAGCATTTTCATTTATTACCGCATCTTATTTAATAAGCTACACACATATACAAATGGAGACAAGAACATTATCAATACATTAACACATCATCTACATGCAAGTAAGGCATATTATATTATTCCGGATAAAGCGCATATATCACATAGCATCAACCCTGTTGCCAGAATTTATTTCGAATTTCTTTTTATTTGTTTCATCCGCACTGGATTTATATTTCCGTGTTTTGTCCACAACAGCGTAGGTTTGATCAGGTTGACATTTTCCCTTCCCTTTACTTCCATTAGTTGTAGGAACATTTTTACTACTTTTATCAATAATTGCATAGACGCTATCACTGCCATTTGGAGGAGTAATGTGCTG
The DNA here is from genome assembly GCA_002080005.1 of Gigantidas platifrons. Classification (NCBI taxonomy): domain Eukaryota; kingdom Metazoa; phylum Mollusca; class Bivalvia; order Mytilida; family Modiolidae; genus Gigantidas; species Gigantidas platifrons. Next base: position 301,738 of record MJUT01005820.1, read on the forward strand.
TATGTTTTGATCAGGGGATCGATTTTCCTCACTGTTTATACAGGACGATTTAGGTTTTGGCTTGATAGTTGGTTTTTGTTTCCCTTTTGTTTCCCCTTGTTCTGAATTCTCAGGATAACTACTGTTACTCTCCAAATGTTCATCGAGTTCAATTGTACTGTAATTGCCATCCATGCTTAACATTTTGTTGGGGGATTTTGCGGTATCCTCATCAACGGTACTGTAATCGCCTTCCATGTTTAATCTATTGGCGGAGGATCTTGGCATATATTCATGAACGGTACTGTAATTACCATCAGTAATATCAAATTCCGTTGCTGGTACGTAGAGTACATTATTTTGCAACTTATCGTCGCTTTCCTCTTGCTGATATGAGTTATTTACGCTACCATTGGATCCTGCATTATGTGTTGATTTTTTTCTAATGAAAAGGAAATATAAAAAAAAGAAATCATTATGTTTTAAATTTAACATTTTTCAAATTATACAACATACAATATGAAATACCACTTTCATTGATATACAACATACCCTGTTATCAAAAGAAACGGAATTGTAAATAAATAGGAAATAGAGAGTACTAAATATGCATGACTATTGTTTTGTATTTACCACATTAATACGAAAGTGACAGTGCAGCAGTAAACCACGTATTTTATATCTATGTACATGTCCTTATTATAGGTACAGTCATATTATGCATCTATTTACCAGCTATAAAGACAAAGGGAAGTTTACGAGTTTGGTGGATATACTCTATAATGATTAATTGATTCATTGATTGATTGCTTGATTGATTAATTGATTGTCTGATTGAAGCCAACGTAGTTGAGTGAGAAGCTTTCAACTGTATTTATGCAGAGAAAACGTTGGCAAACTATACATCTTGAAAATCAAAAAGTGACTTTGGATTAATCTATTATCGCTAAATGTGAGTTCACATAGGAAAGAGAGGACATAATGGATAAAATTAAACAAACAAAATAGCCGAACAGCCTCAAAACTTCAACCCATAAATTGCAGAAACAGAGGCAAGGTCAATATCCCTAAGCTGGTTCAATTGTTTCAAACCTTCAGCTTAGTAAAATGATGTTGTCCGGTACTTTTTACATGTGACGAAGATTCCATCCCTCACATTTAACTGAATGAGCGGCATTATTATAAAGAAAGCTGAGTCGAAGCAGTTTGCCTTGCAACGTCCTAGCAATGACTAATTCTGGCGAATTGTTGCTGATTTTACGTGTAATAAAACGTGGATTCCCTATTTACCTATCTTCCTAATGGCTAGGTTTGTGCTGGAATATCCCTCACAACTCGCCATTCGGAAAGGCTACGAGCTATTCCAGAGACTCCAGACCATATTTCTAGCTTTAGCTGTTCTCCTCTGATTCTCTATATTGACCTTATTCATCAACTTTATATAATGATTGTAGTGTTTGCTTAATTTCTATTATCACTAAACATTGGAAACGTCTTTCAATTTAGAATTATCAGTACATGAGAAATGTAACATTTAATGACAAATGTCCTCAAATGTCGCTTTCATGATTGATTGTTTGATTGATTGATGTTTAACGTCCAGCAAGCAATTTTTCAGCTATATTCAGGACGAGAATAATTTAAACGCAACGGGACTCGATGGGTAGGGACGGATAATTTTGCCAGTGCAACAGGTCTCCTATGGACCACTCAACATGAGCATAATGCCCATAATGAGCTGTTACTCTGGGTTCTTTAACGTGCGAATAGAGTGGCAATCTCTCAACACGGGACCTCGGTTTTATTTACGTCTCATCCGAAGGACGGGTTGGTTGTCAATTTATACATCCCGCACCACCGACGGAATCCCCTTCAAGCCGAAGAAGCTCGCGGTCCCATTTCTATACCCCGGGGTTCCCGCGGGGTTTACCCCTTTTAGAAGAATAGTGCCTCTAGGACGGAAAAATCTACTGCCTATTCTACCCCCGGCACACCCTCTGGGAGGGGATTATATATATATAAAAGAATGAATTTGAATTTTGGTGTTTAACGCCACTTTCAGCAATATTTCAGCTATATCATGGCGACCAGTTTTAGTTGTGGAGTAAGCCGGAGTACCCGGAAAGGAATAACCAACCATGGACAAGCAACTGCTAAGCTTTATCACTTCCTGCTGCTAGTCGAGTGCACCTTTTTTGTAGTTTACAAAGCTGGGCGCGAACCCACGCCGTACTGGTGATAGGCTTGTATGGGTTGTTACATCCAACGACCTAACTCATTGGGCCATCCGGGCCCCCTATATATATATATATATAAACGTCTAAAATGTAGCACAACAACATGAAAAAGATGTTAAAATATAACAAAAATAATTATAAGCCAACAAAAAGACTATAATTATAATCAAATTGACGGATATTCCACTTGATCGACAAGCTTCATCAGCGTCTGTAATCTGATTTGAAAATTGTCACGTGACCATCAGTTATCGTGACGTAAATTACTAAGAATCATAATCTTAATCTTTATGATGGTCACGTGACAATTTTCAAATCAGACTACAGACGCTGATGAAGCTTGTCGTTCAAGCGAAATATCCGTCAATTTGATGATTTTTTTTTGTTTACACAGAATCGTTAACACTTGTTTCCGTTCCGACATCTTGTAAGTTCATACGTTGCCTACTTTTTCAGACGTTTATTATGTATATGTATATGTCAATATGCTAGCCAAGGGGGCCCGGGTGGCTCAATGAGTTAGGTCGCTGGATGTAACAACTCATACAAGACTATCACCAATACGGGTGGGTTCGCGAACGGCTTTGTAAATTACAAAAAAGGGTACACTCGACTCGCAGCCGCATGTGATAAAGCTTACCAGTTGCTTGCTCATGGTCGGTGGTTCTCTCCCGGTACTCCGGCTTCCTCCACCACTAAAACTGGTCGCCATGATATAGCTGAAATATTGTTGAAAGTGGTGTTAAAATACCAAAAATCAATCAATCAATCAATCAGTAATATGCTAACCAGAGAACAGATCGAAACAATATGATTATCTCATATGCATATATACATTAAAGTGTATGCCCACGCTTCTCATGAGCTTTGCTAATTGGAAGTTTATGGTATTCTCTACCAATCAACTTCTTTATTCTTGTAGAATGTATGTCAATATTACAACGAACGCATTTATGGCATTGTGTTTCAGTCAATGGTATTCAAGTGTTCAATTTTCTAGTACATGAATTCAAATCGACTAGGTCGGCTGTCTTATAGACTGTAATGCATCTTATTAGGATGGTGAAAGGATTCGTGCAAATGTATAGAGACCTATACGTATTGTGTTACTGTTACTGTTGGAGATATTGTCATGTAAATTTCGATTTAAATCTTTAAAAAATCAAAATAACATGAAATATTTACAAACCTTAGACATATTACAACTAATACTACCAGCAGTACTAAAGCTACCCCAGAACCAGCACTTATTGCAATATATGTTGTCTCTTCTATTCCTGTAAGAATAATTAACTATTTTGTCCTAGTATTGTTTAAAATGCTGTTATAGTGACAACCGGAACCTTTTAACCGTAATGCAAGCGGGAGGTTTGCGCCGTAATATCTGATTCAACCCACCATTTCTTTGGAAATGCCTGTACCAAGTCAGGGACATTGCGGTTTTCCCAGTTTTCGGTTATTTACTTATTTTGTCTGTTTGTTGACTGATGAGTTGTGCCTATCCCTTTGGAAGATTGCTCGGTGTTCGGGAATTTTGTTATTACCCTTATTTCGAAATTAGTGTCAGATGGGCAATCACTTACAATAACATAGAATAAGTGTCCAGTGCCTTCTGACTCTGACATTGAATTAATAAATCAGACATGTTTGTGCAATGATTCTACATTATCCCATAGAATTGGACAACAATAAGCTATACTATTAATTATGGAAATTGATTAATACATGTAGTTCTTGAATATATTTTTTATATGATACTTTCATATATTTTTTTACATACTTGTTGAATTTATTATGTAAAAAATTCCAATATAAAGCAAACATTTAAAATGTATTTCAATTTTATTTACCTTTGGACTTAGTAATGTCATAATTCATTGTGCTTATGGTATTGCTTGTTGTGGGTTCTGTAGTTGTAGTTATCGATGGTGATATATCAATAGATGTATCAGTAAATGTTGTATATCCTGTTGTTCTCCCTGTAAGAACAACATCAGCAATAACAATAATAATAATAATAATAATAATAATACTAATAACAATAATAATAATGATAATAATAATAATATTAATAATAATAATAATAACTGTACTTGATTTCTGCGCATCGGGCGTGTGAGGAGATGTAATTGGTGTTGTTGATGAATATTCAATATTACCTGAATTATGTGGCGTTGGACCAAATGTTATTGTCTCCTCTGTTGTCTGTTTTGTTGTCATTGGAGGATCACAGTCAATTCGTAAAACTTGTGTACTGTCAGAGGAGTTATCTGAAATATTGTAATGCGATAGATATGAGTTATACAAACGAATGTGCTAGAACAAACGTTTCCAGATACCAAATGGGTAATCAATAGTCGTAAATGATGTATATTTAAGAGAATACTTCATTCCTGGAAGGCATAAAGTGGTTACTTTTAACATTGGTTGGCAGGATAAAATCTCCTAATAGCGTGCCAGCCACAGTCATGCCATATTATGGCTTCCATTAAATATTTCGATTGTAATATGTCTCAAGCTACAACTTTGTAATTCATTTTGCAAAAAACACGGCAATTTATTTTTATGGGTGCGGGCAAGATCACACACACGAAGGGTTCAAAGATACCAAAGGGGTAATAATAATCCGTATATCGAAGAACAGACAACACAACGGTAAATAAAAGTACTAAAAGACAAACAACGGTCTACAACAGATACACATAAAACTAAAGATCGAGTAACACGAACCCCCTTAAAAGACGAGGGTGAACTCAGGTGCTCCGGAATGGTAGGAAGTTCCTTCTCCACTATTGGAAAATGTATGTGGTGCAGTTGGCAGTTCAACCACCACATTGTCACATTAAATAAGGATTCCATTCGTGTGTTAAATTGTAGAGATCTAATAGAGTACACACAATCAAGGTCCCATTCCTCATTCTATAGCATTAATATATTTTATTTCTCACAACTACCTCCCTCCCCCCACTCAAAGGTAAAAGAAGTAGTCCAACTAGGTTTCATAAAAAAAGAAAGAGCAACTTAGATACAAATACTTTGTCTTAGAAAGGAACAAATCTTATTTATTAAAGAAAACACTCTGATTCTGCCATAATGTTCTCTGAAACTGGCATGATTAAAATGCTCGTGGTTTTGAGTGACAACATATTTTTTCTGCTTGGTGGTACGTGTTTTTCCACATAGAGTTGGATTAATATGGGTACCAACTGTGCTCCTTTTCTCGGCGATTTGTTCTTTTATTCGTACGAGGCATACTTCATATAGGCAATTCTTAAGAAAAACGAAAAGAAGCTAGCTCAATTATTTAATTTCACGTTCCTCTCTATAAATGATGTGCTTTCACTAAATATTTGTTTCAAGTTTGGTGATTTTGTTGATAACATCTATCTCATTGCGTGTGAAGAAATATATACCACAGATATATCTAGGTTTGCTTCATACCTTGACTAACTCCTCGAAAGGTAAGAACGAAACAAAATATATGATTCCAATATTCCCATTGGTTTCTTGTTGTTATGTTGAAGTCAGCATTTCGAAAATTTTACTGTCTATGCAATGACATGATTAACCATTATGGAATATCTCCGTCATAAATGACAACGGATATCTTCGTCTGCTGTTCTCATTATTTAGCTCCGGGTTGGTAACAAGAGTAACAAGACATGTGTCACACGAGGAGTAGGATCTACTTAATCTTCCGAAGTAAACGTGTACACTCCGGTTTTTAGTGGGGTTTGTGTTGCTGGATCATAGGTTTACTGTGTGGTGTTTTGTAGATCATTGTTTTGTCGTTGTATTGTCTGTCCTTCTTCGATTTGCGGTTTCGGATTATCCTTTGGTATATAACAAATTTTCTTTTGGCATATAAATAAAAAAGACAGACAATAAAACAAAAGGCAGGGAATAATATTTTCATATAATATTTCACAGTTAGTTGTGGAAAACAAGAAATGAAGAAGTGCGAATTAAAATGCAACTAAAAAGAAAACCACCAACTAACCTAATTTATAAAATCATAGAAAAGCGTTGTTTAATCACTTCAGATGGAGATGACATATTATGCTATTCCGATATTGAAGGTTTACAAAATTCAAAGGATGATGATTCGATATGTTATTTCCATGGCTGTTATGTACTTTATGACAGTTTAAGTATGTTATGTTAATAATTATATTAACAATAGTGTGGATGTTCTAATGATACTATACCTCTTATTATCTGCATGCAATAGCCTCTGGTGAATGTTCCATTGATTATTCTAGATTTAAACTCTAAACTACTGTTTTGCAACAATGGTATGGTACGATAGGCAACGTTCTCTATACATTCAATAGGAGCGCTTACATTTCCTGTAGATATATCAGGTATATGATTTATGTCAACAGCAAGTCCACATTGATTTTCTTCTGGTGCTGATGATGAAAGACCATCAATTTTTTTCAAACCTGTGTATATTGTTTCTATTTGATTGTCAATGGTTACCCTACATATACAGTTGTCCTGTTGTATCATTATACGTAGAATAACACTGTCCACCTTGTCATTTCCAGAGTGGTTCTCTTCCGTAGCAAAGCTTGACTTACACATATCAACTACTGTAAACAAAGAATATGATTATGTGTGTTATTACACCTTACATAATATTTTACCCTATAAAAGTAATAAGACAATATGTACGGCAAATTGCTGACAAGGCATACACTCCGGTGAAGAACTCAAACATATATAATGTTGAAGGAAACAATAGGTTGTCACCAGGTCTACAACTCCTGATAACCGGAAGTGTGTTGAAACTCCCTTTATGTTTTCAGTCCGGTTCTGTAATTTTATTGTCTTTACCAGAAACTATTTTGCTGTCTTCTGCAAAACATTCAAGTCATCAATATATTATAGTAGCAAACACTGAGGGAAAATGAATTGGGAGCAGAAGTAAAATAGTTACCCCTAACATACATATCGATGATATCCAAGACCGCTTACATTGCTGGGATTTTTAAAGCTCATTGTGATCTAAATTTTGCACTCAATATAACTATTTATCATACTATGTCGCGAAAAAAACCTAAAGGATAACATATTTGAATGTACCATTTTGTCAGTTTGATATATCAAATCCAATATTGTGATATTTGATATTATTATGCTTTCTGTACATTTCTTCTGTAATATAAGTTCATACGATATCTTGGCATATATCACAAAGAATTATATAGCGTTGATATACTATGCGAAAATAGTACATGTACTATGCCAGTTTCACGCAGGAATGGTTGGGATTTCAGCTGTCTGTCAAGCTAGTCCACTTGCAAGGGGAAGGATCCAATCTGTCAATATATCATAGTCGTCTATTATTAATGTTACTGTTTTTTTTTATAATTGTTATTGTTGTTAATTAAATTACAAACTTCAAAAATCTTTATAGTTTTCAAGCCGTAAATGAAACAAAGGATATTCTCATACTTTCAAGACTATCTGATCCAATCTATTAGGCACCAATATCAGGACGCTTTTATTGTAATAGTTCTCAATATATGTTTTCTACATATAGCAGTCAGCATAATAATAATAATAATGTTGTTAGCAATGACTATGCCATATAGTGGTCAGGTTTGAAGACATAGTGTACTCACCTTCGGTTCGTGCATTAAGTCTTCAACCCTGACCACTATATTGGCATAGTCATTGCTAGCACAACATTATTATATAAGTAGTATGACACCTTATCTGGCCTCCATATACGATAATTACTAATTAAAGCATGAACAATGTATTTACCTGTTTCGACATTCTGGATATTGTTCGGGCATGGATCTGGGACCACAGTGATTGTTGATATACCTAAAAAGCATAACAATATATTAAAGTAACAGTGAATACACACAGTTGAACAGTAATTGACGACAATTGTACAATATCATACATTGTCACATAAATGTGGAGTTCTAAGGTTAGCAAGCTTCATGAGAGAAGATTATATTGATTATAGGCAATGACTCTAGTGATACAATTTGAAAAAAATACAATTCAATTTATCTAATTTTAAATCTAACTTGCACGTCTATCTACAAGATATGTTATGATAACTAGAACATAATGTGCACTACACCAGAAGAATAATTGTCAAGATTTTGGTTCCAACTCCAATAAAAAAATTGTAAAAACAGGCAAAATGGATACCCTGTTCATAAGCCACTGCTCACTTTCCTCTCTTTAATAAAAAAAGTGACGAGGTTAAAGTAGCTTTAAATACTAAATTTTCGCCATTTTAGTAAAATAATGTGTTCTTAAAAGTGCTCTCCACATTCAGTAAAATATTTTTAATTTGGTAAGACAAATTATCCAAGTTATTGTCTATAGACTTCCGAACAACGCATGCATATTGTGATATGTGCAATCGCAAGTTAAAATAAACAGAAGGTGCAACCAAAAGCGCACAATCCAGAAACTCAGGCAACAGTGAACCCATGACGGTGAATGAAGACAAACTAAGCAAACACACAGCAATACGCTTTCTCCCTGAAAGAGAAAATATTAGTTTACTTGTACTGACGAAATATTTAGCAGAATGTAGCAACCTTTCATAAAGATAGAGGGAAATTATGATAAGATTCTTCCCTTTACGTCCTTAAAACATAATTTGATCACTCTCAAAAACACCATGATCTCCTATAAACAACCGAGGATGAGACAAACATCAGTGAAGTTACTTAAAATATTAATTTGTGCGGCATTGATTCTGTCAATTCAGTGTCTGAATGGGTTTAAATATTGATGGCGAGTCCCTCACAATATATATATTAAATTATTAGATGTGTTTTAAGATGTTAAATGTAATACAATTGATATTGATAATTGTGTTTCTGAATCAACACATCATTTATGTAGCTTATCTTTCAATTATTACATGCATTGGTTTACTATTGTTTATGCACACATTAAAACGACTACAATTCCAAGATTTTAATTTAAGAAAGCCATTATATCTGTGTCTCTCACAAACGCAATTTATGTCATAAGATGTTAATAATTGCTTGATTAATATGTAGCTAGTAAGTGTATCAATGTTTTACATCTTCATTGTTTATTCATAGAGTAATGGTACATAGTCGCAAGATTTCAACAATTTTACCCGATGTATCTGTCACTTAACTAATATTATTGACTAAGCACTAAGCCTGTTTTATATCATCTATTGCATTCTGTATTTTAGTCTTTTATGTGAAAGTATATAGTTTCACAGCAGATCTAGTTGGGTAAGGTAGATAAGCTTAGAACATCTTTTAGCTACAGTGTTTCGCGTTTCCTAACGTTCGACATGTACTGGCATCAGCTTCGGAGGTGTTCTCTTTATGGTATGAAAAGAAAGTTTAAACAGTAATGGCCAATAATTCCACCAATGTCAACAAAACTAACAACCATCTCTCGCGTCAACATATTAAACATATAGTCTCTAACATTGTTTCCCGTTTATTACGATAATTTCTCAAATCAAGATAGTTAAATTTTCACAATTTAAAGTTCGAGGTGTACCGAGAACTTTAAAATGTGAAAATTTAACTATCGAGATTTGAGAAATTATCGTAATAAACGGAAACAATGATAGAGATTGTTTCTCTAATGAACCACTAAACAATATTTCCAAGTGACCCCAAGGTGCCATTTCCCCAAATTTATCGCGCACCGATAGATCCTTTATAAATATATATCCTAAGCCGGAATGTCGCATTATATATACCCTGTCTGATAGCTGTATAACAGCTATTTTACGGATTTAGCCATTGTTTTTTTTTAATACAGAATCCAAACGTATTAAATATATTTGTGTCTTTTATTTTCATTTTTTTTTTGTATTTCTATATGTCCTTTTCCGTACCTTTGACGTCATTCTTCAATGACGTCAAAATATGTGCCACGTCATGTTTCATGAAGGAAAATACTGTACTTTCAATAACATATTAGTGAGAAAAAGAATCTAACACCGGTAACAGGGCAAGACGGAAATCTCAGACAAGGATATCTGACATTTTTCATAAAGCAGACGACGCGATTTGTTTACATTTTTTAAACGTTGCTTAGATGGGCATAGAAAATTACGTAATTCGTAATTGACCAATCAGCGACTGAGAACAAAGTGATCCACAAGTTGATTATCGATTTTTTCTCACACGGGTTGAGAAGTGTGAAAATTGAACAAGAATTAGAGAAATAGAAAATTCACGACATAAGAAGCTGAAAATCTTTGGACAGGCGCAGCAATGGAGAGGAATCAAGTATTTAATTTCGTATTTCAATTGATGAAAGGTTCGTCTTACTGTTTTCCGACCATCTTAATATATGTCATATTAATAATCATACCATCATATGGAAATTAACATACTCTGCATCCCTTGATGGGGACAGTTGTAATGTAAACATTTGTCTTACCTATAATCTGTTGAAAAATCACCAAGATCGTGTATATCAGAAATAGCATCTTCTACTTTTAATGTCGTCTCCGGTATCAACCCGGACGTTTTTAAGGATCAACAAGCAATATACTCTATATTTAGGTGTGAATTTACATATTAAATGTCCCAGTTGAATGACCCCACAGTGATACATAAAGTACGTTAAATATTTGTTAACTGTTATTCAACAGTGCATGAAAATAAATATTACCTATACGAGTAGTTATTGTGCCCTGGAGGACGGGTGTCAGATTGGATAGAATTAACTGGTACCACTATTCTGTGTGGGATTCAACATGACAGCTTTTAATATTTTACGGTGAGGTTGTTAGATGAACGTGTCCTTGTTTACGATAACGTGCAACAGAAGCAGGGTATCAGATTACATATTACTACATCGTGGTAAAATACCCGTAGAATTAAGTTCATTAGTGTGATGTAAATATCGTTGATGAACTGAAATATTGATTATATATTACATATTCATCAAGAGATGCAATGTATGAAAAACATATTTATTTTGCATTTAAATGAAAAACACGAGGTAACACGCTGCAACAGCAATTCCAAAATACGATAGAAATATTGTATAAAGATGCACAAAATTATACCCCTAACTTCAATAACAAATGGTTTACTTCAACTAGTTTTATGAGCCCACATATTGTGATGACAACTGTGTCCACCATTGTGTGGAATTCAAAATGAAAGCTTTTAATATTTTACGGTGAGGTTGTTAGATGAACATAGTTTGATGTAAATATCGTTTTCGTTTGGACATTGTATTGTCTGTATTTTGATCTACGTCTTTTAATTACCCCAGTGGTATCATCAAACTGTTCTTCATCTCGCCACGTTTCATTATAGTGTCTGTTCCAATGCAGGAGAGTGAACTGTGATTCATTTATGTGCTAGGTGTATCAATATTGCCTCTTTCTGCCATCTTTCTATTGAATTTTGACTCTTCCGACGGATTGGCATTTTTTGTTTTCCATTTTTTTTAAACACTATTATTTTCTTTGATATTGATTATTTGTGTTACTCAGTCTCTGAATTCTTGCTTTCCAGTGTAATGGTTTGAGATCTGTTTTTCTCTTTTAATATGCTATCATATTTTCAGTTCATCTTCAATTTAACTCTGAACATAGTCAAATTATAATGTTATTGCATGGAATATAAGATATTTACATGTAGTGATGGTATAATGAAAATATTAAATAGCATTAACACATTTGACATCTCTACCGTCTAAGCAAATATTCTAAACCTAAGTGACAGATTAGAAGAATTCGTCTAAACGTGTTTCATAAAGAAGAATATCCAACGTAGATACAAATACTTTGTTTTAGGAAGGGACAAGGCATATTTAAGGAAAGAACTCTATAAAAAATTATCTGAAGCTGATATCAGCCAATTGCTCGATGTTTTGATTGACAACATTTTTGTTTTGCGTGGTGGACCTGTTTTTCAATTCAACAGATATTCGACATTCCTATCGATATCCACCGTGCTTCCCTTTGTGCCGACTTATTCTTTTACCCGAACAAGGCATACTTCATACAACGTCTTCTCAAGAAAAACGGAAAGAAGCTAGCCCGATCCTTTAATGTTTCTTTCCATTATATAGGTGATGTCCTATCACTAAATAAGTATTAGTCTTGTGATTGTTTTTATCGCATCTATTCAATTGAACTTGATATATAGGATACCAAAGATACAGCTATGTCTGCTTCATACATTGACCTACATCTCGAAATGGACAGCAATGGCGGGTTAAGACAAAATATTACGACAAAAGAGATGATTTCAAAAACACGATGTAACACGCTGCAACAACATTTCCAAAATACAATATAAATATCGTATAAAGATGCAAACATGTATACCTCTAACATTAAGTGTCTGAATAGGCTCAGTTATAGTAGTGAGTTCCCTCACAATTTCCATATTAAATTATTATATGTGTTTTAAGATGTTAACTGGAATACACAATTGATATTGATAATTGTGTTACTGAATCAACACATCATTCATAGAGTAATGGTACGTAGTCTCCAGATTTCAACAATTTCACCTGATGTATCTGTCACTTAACTACCATTATTCATTAAGCACTACGTCTGTTTTATACTATCTATTGCATATTGTAGTCTTTATGTGAAAGTATGTGGTTTCACAGCAGCTCCAGTTGGGTTAGGTGGATAAGCTTGGATCATCTGTTAGTTACAGTGTTTTGCGTTTCCTAATGTTCGTCATGTACCGACATCAGCTTCGGAGGTGTTCTATATTATGGTATAAAAAGAAAGTTTAAACAGTGATGGCCAATAATTCCACCGATGTCAACAAAACTAACAACCATCTCTCGCGTCAACATATTAAACATAGAAAATTCACGACATAAGAAGCTGAAAATCTTTGTACAGGCGCAGCAATGGAGAGGAATCAAGTATTTAATTTCGTATTTCAATTGATAAAAGGTTCGTCTTACTGTTTTCCGATCATCTTAAGGTATGTCATATTAATAATCATACCATCATAAGGAAATTAACATACCCTGCATCCCTTGATGGGGACAGTTGTAATGTAACAAATTGTCTTACCTATAACCTGCAGAAGAATCATAAAGATCGAATATAACAGAAATATCATCTTCTACTTTTAATGTCGTCTTCGGTATCAACCCGGATGTTTTTAAGTATCAACAAGCAATATACTCTATATTTTTGTGTGAATTTACATATTAAATGTCCTAGTTGAATGACCCCACAGTGATACATAAAGTACGTTAAATATTTGTTAACTGTTATTCAACAGTGCATACCAATAAATATTACCTATACAAGTGGTTATTGTGCCCTGGAGGGCGGGTGTCAGATTGGATATAATTAACTGGTACCACTATTCTGTGTGGAATTCAAAATGACAGCTTTTAATATTTTACGATGAGGTTGTTAGATGAACATAGTTTGATGTAAATATCGTTGACGGACTGAAATATTGATTATATATTACATATATTGTTTAGCAATTCACCAAGAGATGCTATGTGGGACAAAATTATTTATTTTGCATTTAAATGAAAAACACGAGGCAACACGCTGCAACAGCAGTTCCAAAATACAATAGAAATATCGTATAAAGATGCACAAATTTATACCCCTAACATATTTTCCTGGCTTGGTACAGTTACTTCAATAACAAGTGGTTTACTTCAGCTAGTTTTATGACCCCAAATAATTTGATCGACAACTGTGTCCTCCATTGTAGAGGACATCAGTTCTCTTAAAAATAATTCAAACGATATACATGACAACTTCTGTGTCACGAAGATTTAATATGCTATGTTATGGGTTCCACATCTGGATCTGGAACTACTTCCCCTTCCGCAGGACCCGAGTGCTCCCCTGGTTTAAGCGGCATTCGCGATGCTCGACCTTTTGATGCATATGCAATGTTGGTAGATCATTGTTTATATTGTAGTCTTTTTCGTTTGGCCATTGTATTGTCTGTCTTTTGATCTACGTCTTTTAATTACCCCAGTGGTTTCCTCAAACTGTTCTTCATCTCGCCACGTTTCATTATAGTGTCTGTTCCAATCCAGGAGCGTGAACTGTGATTCATTTATGTGTTAGGTGTATCAATATTGGCTCTTTCTGCCATTTTTCTATTGAATTTTGACTTCCGACGGATTGGCATTTTTTTTGTTTTCCATTTTATTTTTTAAAACACAATTATTTTCTTTGATATTGATTATTTGTGCTACTCGGTCTCTGGGGTCTTGTTTTCCAATGTAATGGTTTGAGATCTTTTTTTTCTTTTAATATGCAATCATATTTTCAGTTCATCTTCAATTGAACATCGTCAAACCATAATTTTACCGCATGAAATATAAGATATTTACATGTAGTGGTGGTATAATGAAATATCAAATGGCATTAACACCTTTGACATCTCTACCATCTAAGCAACTATTCTAAACATAAGAGACAGATTAGACGAATTCGTCTAAATGTGTTTCATCAAGAAGAATATCCAACGTAGATACAAATATTTTGTCTTAGGAAGGGACAAGGCATATTTAGAAAAAAAGAACTCTATAAAAAAGTTATCTGAAGCTGATATCAGCCAATTGCTCGATGTTTTGATTGACAACATTTTTGTTTTACGAGGTGGACATGTTTTTCAATTCAACAGACATTCGGCATTCCTATCGATATCTACCGTGCTCCCCTTTGTGCCGACGTATTCTTATACTTTAAGCATATTTTATTGTTCTATACTAGACAATTGGATAGGACAAAAGTTTCATAACTTAGAAATGTCTTCTCCAATACATAATGAGCTTATATAATATTATATACATATTACATATTAATCAAAGGCATGAAAAAAACCCCAAAAAACGAACAAAAACTGAAAATGTTGAGTGTCATGTAAATGGATTATCCAAGCTTAAGTATACTTAATCGAACACGCCATTATATTTTAATGACACGAACACACAGAACATTCAATTGGGATTTAATTTTCTAATGGATTTATATTTAAAGTGGGTGCTTAATAAAGGTAGTTAGCATGTGATGATTTAGGGAGGACGCATTCTTCTATTGACATTCGGTAGGTGTATTGCTTTATTTTTCTAAATTATTGTTAAAATACTCTTGTTCATGATATGACGAATCACTAATTCATTTAAGTCTCGAAACTAGTTCATACGATCTTGATCAATAAAGTAAGACGTAAATCCATTATAAACCTGTTTCATGTTACAAATAAGACTAATTTGCACATATATATAATCATGACATAGAAAAACGACAAGTGTCTTTCATGTATTTTTGTACTGCCAAAAATATGAAAAAAATTACATGACAGCTAAGCGTTTCATTTCCAAATAATAATAAGTAAATATTTACCGGAATTCCAATCAAATTCAACTTATTTATTTCAAATAACATATTGATACGCGTTACGGTAAAACTGTTACAGTGTACCACGTAATGCTCTGCTTTTCATTAAGGTATCCACATACACAATTAGAATTTACAATTAAATTTGCATGATATAAATCTGCATTTAATGCACTGCATTTATTTCGCATTCTAGAGTGTAATACCTACAGAATAATGTTGAGGATTTCTCCTCTTAGTAAAACATATTTGCTGAAGTTTTAGCTTAAAACAGGAAAACGTAGGACGGTTCCTAATCGTACGATCCAAAGAATTCCATGCTTGAATAGTACATGGAAAGTAAGAATTTTGGTAAACAGACAAACGGTTAAAAGGGACATGTATATTGTGACTGTTACGTAAATTATAGTTAATGTTTGCTGCTACTAACAGCAGAACTAATTCATATAAATAATCGGGTGCTTCCTTATTGAAAATTTTGTACAAAAGTAGCAATTTTTTAGCTTCCCTTCTTGTACTTAATGTTTCCCACCCGTTCCCTTGTAGATTGAATCAATACCAGCATATATAGATAACCCAGTCACTATACGCGCTACTTCTATTTGAATTTTTTCTAGACGATTAAAATTTGTTTGTCCACAATTATCCCAAACTTCTGAGGCATATTCCAAAATAGGTCGAATGAAAACTAAATATATTTTTTTCAAGATAATCCCTTTGTAACCTGTAATTAAGTTTTCTTAATATGTTAAGTTGCTTAGAAGTTCTTTCAATCAGTACATCAATATGTTTGTCCACTTACAATCACTGCTAAAAATTACACCTAAATGTTCATGCATATACACAGGAGATAGTAAAATATCATTACATTCAAATATTGAATTATTTTCTAAATGCCTAGTACTAAAAATCTTAATATCTGTTTTATTGGGATTGAATTCCACAAGCCATCTATATGACAATGCATTTAAATATTCTAAGTCTGTATTTATTAAAGTATGTAAATTTTCTTCATTATGTGCGGTATGATCAATACAGGTGTCATCAGCAAATGGTCTACCAAAACCAGTCATATTTTCTGCTACGTCATTTATTAAAATTAGAAAAAGGAACGGTCGCAAGGCGGATACTTGGGCCACCCCAGCCTTTAATTCCCCAGTACTTGATATTACATCTTTAATAATTACTCGTTGTTTTCGTCTTGAAAGATAACTTTTTAACCAGAAAAGAAGATTCCCTTTGATGCCATATTTCGCGAGTTTTCATATAAGCGCTTTTATCTAAACTGTATCAAAGGCTTTACTAATATCTGCAAAGGTTATGCTAGTTACTTGTTTTTTATCCAATGCAAGTAATATTATCATAAAGTTCAATTAACTGATGGGTAGTTGGATATCCTGGCAGAAAACCCAACTGGAATTTATATACAAGTTTGTTTATATGCAGATGATTATAAATATGTTTATAAACAATTTTTTTTTTCTAATATTTTGCTAACACATGACAATAAGGAGACTGGAGGATAATTTGAGGGTAGAGATGTATCCCCCTTTTTAAACAAAGCAATATTAATGACATCTGCAACTTTCCACTGATCTGGAAAAATCCATTCTTGTAACTGTCGATTGAATAACATGGACAATGGTTTTGCTATTTCATTTTTTACAGCTAATAACATTCGGTTACCTGTAACATCATGTCCAACAGCCTTATCTACATTCAACGTGTAAATTATATCTATAACATCTTGTTCACAAACTTCAATATCAGAGAGAACATTCAAGCATCTACAATCAAAATCCGGTAAAACATTATTTTCATCCTTTTGATACTGAACAAAAATATATATTTAAAATTTCTGCTTTTTCTATGGGTTCGTATGATAATTTAAAGTCGTTTTATGGATCTGAAAGAGGAGGAGTCTCATTAGATGAACTTTAATTTTTTATTAACATGTCATGGTTTTCCAATATAATTTGCCATTGGATAATTTTAATTCATCTAAATTTTCATTTATATTTGCATAAAATTTCTTTTTGGCCTGTTTTTTTTTAAATCATTCATCTTATTTCGCTGTTATTTATATTTCGTCTCTGTAAGTACTGATTTCACTCTCTAAGAAAAGTTTTACGAAAACGATCACGTATTCGTATCTCTCTTCTCAAAGTGGAATCAAACAAAACTTTGTCTTCATTTCCATGAATATCACTTGCACCAGTTATTAAATTGACCTAGTCTGTTTCAGATATTTTTTGTTTCATAAGAAGACAATCTGCACGCTCATAATCCCAAATTTGACGTTTATAATTTGTATTATTACTGAAACCACAACCTATTGTGAGGTGTGTTCCATCATGGTCGCTAAACTCTCTCTCAATGTGTTTTCTGTCACTATCAATAATACTTATCGAGTCGGTGATTAAAATTGGATCAAGTAAAGAATTATTACCTGTACGATTATCAAAATGTGTCGGTTTATTAATAACGTTAACAAAACCATTGATGAAAATAATATCCATAATATTTGTAGGAATATTAGACATACAATTTATGTTCAAATCACCCAAACATATAATATTACAATTTTCGTCGAGAGCTCTTTTTAGCATAAAATCAAAATACTGCCAATAATATACAGGTGCTTGTCTCACTGACCGGTAATTTATGTTGATCAGTATAGACTTTTTTAATAAAAAAAAAATAATACCACATCCACTACAGTTCCTGTCCCTCCTAAGGGGAACATCAACACTTATGTCAGCATCACTTACACTGTTATCTAAATGTGTTTCCGTAAAAAATATAATAGCAAAGTCTTCAACTATATCTATAACATAATTTAATTTATTTCACAGACTTCGTATAATCGCATGAAACATAGATAATGTGTTTTCGTGAGAAACCGGTGTGCCCTATGGACCTGGGTTTGATTCAATATCCCCACAAACAATCAATAAACTAAATAATAATAGATACAATAATATTATATTATAATTTGACTTATATTTCCCTAAACACCATGACATAACATATCTTACGTATAACAAAAACATAGCAATAAAATCACTCAAACACACCGATATCTTTCCGACTTTTCGTAAACAATTCATACTACTTGTATTATAAAACAGCCCTATTGCTACTCTGGATGATACAATATCAACCATTATCAAGAGAAAATGTATTGACAAGGTTTAATCACAGTCGCTTGAATTTCAATGATTTGAATTAAAAAAAAAGAGAAAAACAAAATAGTATATATATATAGTATATAGGGGAAGTTATGAAATACATTTTTGCGCCAAAATGCAAACAATCGTAATTAGGCCTAAACGGACGCAAAGTGATACGCTTCGTGGATATTTTTCTACACTGGACATGTTTTTCTATACATCCGTATTGTAAGAACCTTCATTCCGAGCATTTAACAAACGTATGGGCCATTGTTTCACTGACGTTCAGCATCTTACTTCGTTACAGTCGCCATGGTGGACTTATTCCGCACTGAATGAGAAACGTTATTTTATTGTAGATAAAAATATTTTTGGCAGCAAATTTGTGAATATTTTTCATTAATTATAGATTAATTTCCAGTACATAATGCTTTATGATCATGCTGTCAAGGACAGCATGCCGATCGCGTGATCAGGGTCAATGATAATTGTGATTTGTCAATAATTATTGTATTGACCAATCCTGGTCAAGTGCGTACTAATTAGCCACATGTGTGATTACTGGGACAATTTTCAATTGCGTTTCGGATGCTGATAGACGCCATTTTATATTTTAGCATAAAACATTAAGTCGGAGATTTTAAATACCCACCCACTTCCACCCAAATTGTTGTTGTATGTTAAATTTATATGTGCATGTAAATATAGTTGTATTTGTAGGTGGCGGTTTTATTCCCCACCTTTGCAGACCATTGTCATTTATTCAACTTTCAATTATTGCATAACCTATTGTATAGCTCTATGTGTATATGATAGATATGTTATTGTTGAATAAATGATCTTTTTCGCAAACATTTGGTTTATTTTACTGCAAATGAACTCGGACTCCTTGGATAGAAGGGGGGAGTAGCTTCTTCCGTTTGGTATGGTATTGTCAGTCGTTTACATAATTCATGCTGTTATTGGTATGAGTACATGTATATCTCATTGATTTTCT
>MJUT01005820.1:322480-363671 GCA_002080005.1 Gigantidas platifrons
TGTCCAACAGCCTTATCTACATTCAACGTGTAAATTATATCTATAACATCTTGTTCACAAACTTCAATATCAGAGAGAACATTCAAGCATCTACAATCAAAATCCGGTAAAACCTTATTTTCATCCTTTTGATACTGAACAAATATATTTATTTAAAATTTCTGCTTTTTCTATGTGTTCGTATGATAATTTAAAGTCGTTTTATGGATCTGAAAGAGGAGGAGTCTCATTAGATGAACTTTCATGTTTTATTAACATGTCATGGTTTTCCAATATAATTTGCCATTGGATAATTTTAATTCATCTAAATTTTCATTTATATTTGCATAAAATTTCTTTTTGGCCTGTTTTTTTTTTAAATCATTCATCTTATTTCGCTGTTATTTATATTTCGTCTCTGTTAGTACTGATTTCACTCTCTAAGAAAAGTTTTACGAAAACGATTACGTATTCGTATCTCTCTTCTCAAAGTGGAATCAAACAAAACTTTGTCTTCATTTCTTATAATTACCTCCCTTTTCGGAATGCATATACTAGCAATTTTCAAAAATATTGACGTAAAATCAGTGACCTTTCCATGAATATCACTTGCACCAGTTATTAAATTGACCTAGTCTGTTTCAGATATTTTTTGTTTCATAAGAAGACAATCTGCTCGCCCATAATCCCAAATTTTACGTTTATAATTTGTATTATTACTGAAACCACAACCTAGTGTGAGGTGTGTTCCATCATGGTCGCTAAACTCTATCTCAATGTGTTTTCTGTCACTATCAATAATACTTATCGAGTCGGTGATTAAAATTGGATCAAGTAAAGAATTATTACCTGTACGATTATCAAAATGTGTCGGTTTATTAATAACGTTAACAAAACCATTGTTGAAAATAATATCCATAATATTTGTAGGAATATTAGACATACAAGTTATGTTCAAATCACCCAAACATATAATATTACAATTTTCATTAAGAGCTCTTTTTAGCATAAAATCAAAATACTGCCAATAATATACAGGTGCTTGTCTCACTGACCGGTAATTTATGTTGATCAGTATAGACTTTTTTTTAATAAAACAAATAATACCACCTCCACTACAGTTCCTGTCGCTCCTAAGGGGAACATCAACACTTATGTCAGCATCACTTACACTGTTATCTAAATGTGTTTCCGTAAAAAATAGAATATCAAAGTCTTCAACTATATCTATAACATAATTTAATTTATTTCGCAGACTTCGTATATTCGCATGAAAAATAGATAATGTGTTTTCGTGAGAAACCGGTGTGCCCTGTGGACCTGGGTTCGATTTAATATCCCCACAAACAATCAATAAACTAAATAATAATAGATACAATAATATTATATTATAATTTGACTTATATTTCACTAAACACCATGACATAACATATCTTAAGTATAACAAAAACATAGCAATAAAATCACTCAAACACACCGATATCTTTCCGACTTTTCGTAAACAATTCATACTACTTTTATTATAAAACAGCCCTATTGCTACTCTGTATGATACAATATCAACCATTATCAAAAGAAAATGTATTGACAAGGTTTAATCACAGTCGCTTGAATTTGAATGATTTGAATTAAAAAAAAAAGAGTAAAACAAAATAGTATATATATAGTATATAGGGGAAGTTATGAAATGCATTTTTGCGCCAAAATGCAAACAATCGTAATTAGGCCTAAACGGACGCAAAGTGATACGCTTCGTGGATATTTTTCTACACTGGACATGTTTTTCTATACATCCGTATTGTAAGAACCTTCATTCCGAGCATCTTACAAACGTATGGGGCATTGTTTCACTGACGTTCAGCCTCTTACTTCGTTACAATCGCCATGATGGACCTATTCCGCACTGAATGAGAAAAGTTATTTTATTGTAGATAAAAATATTTTTGGCAGCAAATTTGTGAATTTTTTTCATTAATTATAGATTAATTTCCAGTACATAATGCTTTATGATCAAGCCGATCGCGTGATCAGGGTCAATGATAATTGTGATTGGTCAATAATTATTGTATTGAGCAATCCTGGTCAAGCGCGTACTAATTAGCCGCATGTGTGATTAATGGGTCACTTTTCAATTGCGGTTTGGATGCTGATAGACGCCATTTTATATTTTAACATAAAACATTAAGTCGGAGATTTTAAATACCCACCCACTTCCACCCAAATTTGTGTTGTATGTTAAATTTATATGTACATGTAAATATAGTTGTATTTGTAGGTGGCGGTTTTATTCCCCACCTTTGCAGACCATTGTCATTTATTCAACTTTCAATTATTGCATAACCTATTGTATAACTCTATTTGTATATGATAGATATGTTTTTGTTGAATAAATGCTCTTTTTCGCAAACATTGGGTTTATTTTACTGCAAATGAACTCGGACTCCTTGGATAGAAGGGGGGAGTAGCTTCTTCCGTTTGGTATGGTATTGTCAGTCGTTTACATAATTCATGCTGTTATTGGTATGAGTACATGTATATCTCATTGATTTTCTTTGGGTAAAAGTGTGTGATGGTATTAATTGAGACCTTTGTTATTCCTCGATTGTCATTAATTCTTGCAGAAATTTGGCTGACAAAATACTATTTCAAAGCATCTGTAAAATCATAAATTTAGCGGTAAGCACTTCATAAAAATATTATTCGATTAATTAGATCATTTGAGAAATTTAGAAAGCAATATTTGACTGTTAAATTTCGCTTGTACGAATATATAAGGAGATACTCGAAATTAGAAATCTTTTCATTCAGTGCGGAATAGTTCCACCATGGCGACTGTAACGAAATGTATTTCATAACTTCTCCTATAATATATTTATATACTATATTTTTTGTACTCTTTTTTTTATTTAATCATTGAAATGCAAGCGACTGTGGTTTAATAAATAGGGCTGTGTGAAAATATTTGGGTACATGTATAACAGCACGATTTAAAACAAAAACATTTTATATGATCAAGATCGTAGTGAAACAAAAATTGCAAAAACAAAATATATGTACAAACTCAAAAGTATGGTAATGTTTCGCACGATTGTCGTTTTCTTAAGTAAGATATTGTTTTTAAAGATTATATATCTATCAGACATTAACATTAGCTGTATCAAGGATTTATATAGTAAGACTACTATATAAAACCTTGGCTGTATTATGCTATATTTATCATATTCTAAAATGTTATAACAATATTTCGCTTTTGTATATATTTGTTAGTTAAAATGTATTAAATCCACCAGTACAAACGTCGTCTGCTCATCAGTGGGGCGATATTATGCTTGTCTATTTATACGATTTATCAACAACACCTGAAATTGATTGTCAAACAGGTATTTAAAAATATAATCATGACTATGTCGCGGATAAATGATGTGTGAGTTACTGTCAATACAGTGTGTGTAATACACAGAAACTTGCTATGTTTATATATAGTATTAAATGAAAATAGGGGAAGATTTTGGATTTAAATCAATAAAATCTTTGACTTTGACTTTGACTTTATCGCCTATTTATAATAGGTTATTTTGTCAGTCATGTGCCCCTATTTATATATATATATATATGTATGTACATACTACATGTATATTTAAAGGTAAACATATATAAATAACACTGTATCTTTGTTTTCCTTTTCTTTCAATTTGACTGAGGAGGTATTACTCTATTTTTTTCAACTGGTTGGGCGTGGCTTAACACGGGCTGACTGATTACAGGAAAGTCCATGTATTTAGGAGGGTCAGGTTACCTGATCAATTTCATTTATACAGCTATATTCAATCGTGCGTTCTATTCCTTTTGCATGAATTGATTTCGGTGACACTGTTGAATACAGTTCAATAATGTCAATAACGTGAACTGCCCTGTACATATGCAAAATAAAATCGAATGCTCTCATGTAAACTTAAAGGTCAACTCCGCCCGACCAGTTAAATAAAATAGAGTAATACATGTACAGGCTTACAAACAGTTATGAACTAAAATGGAATAACAAACAAGGATGAAGAGACAATGAACGTTAGTTGTTTTACTATATGTTTGTTTTAGATTATAATTAACGGTATATATTTCAATCTATCTAGAAGTTATTGATCGAAAAAAATCACGTGACGAATAAATTATTCTGGGCAAAAATAACAATAACAAAAGCACGTGTCAATGTTTACATAACAAATCAAATACCATTCGAAAGGAACTACAATCTGAACATTAATACAAAACATTTCATTTACATTTGTATGGTCTGTCTCGAATCCACTTCATAACCACAGAATATTTTCCCACCCTTCCTATATATATCTTGTCTGCTTTAGACAACTAATGGACGAGCACGTTCAGCTTCCTTAGCAAATACAGAACCGTCGTGTGCCCAAAAGGAATGTATCTTCCTGTCTACACGCAAAGTATTCAATCTGTTCAATAGGTCATATCTGTGTCTGGTTAAGTTTTCAGTAATGAACATTTTATCTACATGACCTTTTAGTTGTTTCTTTTTAGTAAAACCCATGTGTCTCTGGCGACAAGTAAGGCAGCGCACAATTATAGAGATCTTACCATCACGGATTTCCCCAATTGGATGTGATCTTCCAATGTCAGTTAGATTGAGCTTGACTCCTAATTGATTTTTACAGATATTCAGGACTAATGAGTCAGTATCAATTGGTGTTTTGACGACATTGTTTCCATTTGATGGTACTTTTACATTATTGAACCTCAATCTGGTTCTTCTAGGATACTGTTCTTGTTCTTCTAACCTTTTTTTTTCTAAATTACTAATTTTATGTTTCAGTGAAGTTATCTGATCATTTTGGTCTTTATTTCGGTTTCCTGAAGAATTAATGCATCTTTGTTGTGCTTGATGGTTTATAGATGAGGTTTCATACATTCAGCAACTATTTTGACTATAGTGGGCTTAATGAGTTGCATGACTTTTCACTTATCTGTGGTATAATAGAGTCAATAAACTCTTGCTTTTTAAGAGTGGCACATACAACTTCTGATAAATGCAGAATGGTTTCACTTTGAACAGCTGTTGAAAGGGCCCAATCTGTACTGACAGTGTTGGAGGTGACAGATTCACTGATCAAGGGTGAACCAAAATCAGATGTTCTCGCTTGTTTATCGAGATGTTGCATAGAAGGCGATGTATGATCAGAACTACTTTCAGGGTGATCCCTTTTATTACCAGCCTTGGGTGATTGAGATACAAAACTATCAAGTTTGGATTGTTTGTCTTTGTTTACCTTGTCGGCCATTTTGAGGTTTATTCGACTCGACAAAAATATATAATATGTATTCGTGAAAAAGTCACTTCACATTCATAGATGAAAGAACACATTCACAACTGAATAAAGTTTGCATAGACCGATCAGAATGTTACATGAAATGCCTGTAGTTATCTAATACATTAAATTTATCTCTTGTTTACTCGCTCTGTTTTTCTCACGCCTTCATGTTCAAGTGCAGGTAATTATTCAACGTATTCTTTTACCCGTACAAGCCATACTCCATACAGCGGATTCTCAAGAAAAACGGAAAGAAGTTAGCCCGGTCCTTTACTGTTTCTTTCCTCTATATATATGATGTCCTATCACTAAATAAGTATTAGTCTGGTGATTTCTTTGATCACATCTATACAATTGACCTACACCTCGAAATGAACAGTAATGGCGGGTTAAGAACAAAATATTACAACAAAAGAGATGATTTCAATTTTTTCATTGTAAGCTTTTCATTTACATGTAGTAGAATTCCAGCAGCACCTGCATATGATGTATATATCTCTTAGTTGGTCCGATTTTCAAGAGCTTCTGGATTCTATCATGATTTCTTTGATACAGTGTTGCTGTTAAATAGCATATGTTCCGCTTGCCATAATCATATTCCGGTCCTTTCCCCATTTATATGACCTATCACCGAATTTGTAATAAGAGTAATATGACAGCTGCTGAGCAGGAACTGCTTACCCTACCTGTACACATGAATTCACCCTTAGTTTATTGTGGAGTTCATGTAGATCGATCTTTTATTTCAGTGTAATGTTTTGTTGTAGATTGTTGCTTCTCCATTTGTCCTTTTTTTTCTTTTCGCAATTGTATTTTCATCTGTCTTTCTGCGGTTTACGGTTTTTGATTACCTCTTTGGTATTTTCAAGCTTTTCGCGGTTTCATCATGGAAAACAGTATCGAAGAAGTATCGACCAAATAAATTGCAGACATTTGCTAAAAAAAGTTGAAGCCGAAAGCATTTTCATTTTATTACCCCATCTTATTACTTACAAATGGAAACGTACATATTATACATACATAAGGACATCTAAATAAGGCATATTATATTATTTCTGATAAAGCGCATATATAACATAGCCTAGATCTTTTTGCCATAATTCATTTCGAACTTCTTTTTATTTGTTTCATTACGCTTCCATGCTTTGTCCACAACTGCGTAGGTTTGATCAGGTTGACATGTTCCCTCCCCTTTACTTATAATAGTTCTAGGAACATTTTTACTACTTTTATCAACAACTGCATACACGTTATCACTGCCATTGGGAGGAGCAATATGCTTTATGTTTTGATCAGGGGAGCGATTCTTCTCAATATTTATACAGGACGATGTAGGTTTTGGTTCGAGTTCAACTGTGCTGTAATTTCCACCCATGCTTAATCTATTGGTGGAGGATTTTGGTATATCCTCATCAACGGTACTGTAATTGCCTTCCACGCTATATCTTTCATTGGAGGAGTTTCCTGTATCATCATCAACGGTAGTGTAATTTGCTTCAATGCTGAATCTTGTATTGGATGATATTCTTGTATCCACATCAACGGTACTGTAATTGCCTTCCATGCTTAATCTTTTGTTGGAGGATCTTGCTGTATCCACATCAACTGTACTGTAATTACCACCAGTAAAATCAAATTCCGTTGCTGGTACGTAAAATACATTGTCTGGCAACTTATCCTCACTCTCCTCTTGCAGATATGAGTTATTTAAATTACCATTGGTTTCTGCTTTGTGTGTCGATTTTCTTCTAATGAAAAAAAAAGATGTTTTAAATTAAACAACATGAAATTCTACATTAATTATAATACACCATGCCCAGGTATAAAAGAAACGGAATTATAAACAAATTGGATACACTTGTACTAAATATGCAAGGTTATTTTTTTGGAACATTAATTCGGAAGTCACAGTGTTGCAGCGAAACATGTATTTTATATTTAAACATGTCATTGTTGCAAGTTTAATCATATTATATATCTATCTATCCTCTTGCTACCCTCCCCCTGACTATTTGCCGGAAGCAAGGTGGAGAGTAAAAGTTGATGTTTAAGGAAAATTAAACTTGCTTTTCTCCGAACTACTAGTAAATAAGTGTTTTATTTTAGTAAGATAACTTAGGAAATCTGAAACGTTATCTCTGTTATAAAGACTCAACTAGAACTTCAAGTAATACTAGGAATAAATACTAGCAATAAAAGTGTTCCCATATCAACAAATCTAAACAGCTTAAACTTTTATTATATCAAAATCACCATATCTAGTGAATGGTAAATTTGGATGAGTTTTGCCCTATAACGGACAAACTGGGTCACCTTTCTATTACACCTTGTGGGTCTGTATATTGACCTTATACTGACATTTATATAATGATTGTATTGCTTATTTTAGTACGAGTATAACATAGTTTTATTATAAAACAATGTTGAAAACATCTTTCAATTAAACGCTCTTATTACATGAATAATGTATTACATATTGACAATAGGTCTTAAATGTCGCTCTTGTGTAACATATAATAGTATTATGATAACTAGAGACCAAACTTGTATTTCACATTATGAGATTCATTTCCGTATATATATATATATATGTGTGTATATTCTAAGTTGAATGTGGACTAGTCTGTTGAGTTTTGCTAACTAGAAGTTTCTGGTATCAATTACTAATCAACTACTTTTTATTCTTATTATTATTATGTTGAATGCATGTAACTATTTCAATAAAATTACTTTTGACATATTGGTTCAGTCCATGTTATTTAAGTGTTCATCTTTATTGTACATGTATTCAAATTGTTTGTTGTATAGATTGCAATATCGTTTGGGTTGTGAGAGAATGCATGAACAATCTTCTGCACTTTTTAATGGTAGCAAACAATACGTATTTTGTCACTGTTGGGGATATTGTCACATACATTTAGATATAAATATTCAAACATCAAAAAGTAACAAAAAACTTACAAACCTTAGACAAATTAAAACTAAAACTACCAGCAGTATTAAAGCTACACCAGAACCAGCACCAATTGCAATATATGCTGTTTGTTCAAGTCCTGTAAGAATAATTAACTAATTTGAATGTTTTATCTAAATCTTACTTTGTTTTGGAAATAAAGTTTTTCTAAATGTTTTTGTAATAGCCCTTGGTCATATTCATTTTGAGATATAGCATAGGCTATTGGAAACTCATTTTGATGTATGGTTCGAGAAACATTGGACAGTCTTGTAGAAGTATGATCAGAGACACTGGGCACTCTTTTTGAGGGGGAATTGGTTACTGATTTTGCCATTGTCCGGGACATAGGACATCAGTTCAAATGGGTCCTGTCCATTCCAAAATGAGTATCCAAAATCCCCTGACCATGCCTTAAATAAGATTGTGTTCACTGACCCCTTGATATATCTCACATTTAGTGTTTAAAGCAATATCCTTCTTGAAATACTTTAAAATGAGTGTTCAATTCGCATGGTCATACCTCATACTCAGCATGATGTGTATCCAATCGGCTCTGCCTATCTTTAAAATCCTTATGAGTGTCAAATGATTCCTAAGCTTACCCAATGCATATCCAATGGCACTAGACTAAGTAAATGAAAACCTAAGTGTTAGACAATTAGAAAGCTAAATAAACTAAACATATTTGGGAAAACCAAAAAACCTAAACATGATAGCCAAAATCGGCCAAAGTCATCCGTGTACACATAAGTCCGCAATGTGGCGAAGTCGTACTTCAATAGTAGTGTCAAATAACTATTACCTATTCTTTAAATATCATCAGAACGACAAAGACGTTAAAATGGAGCCTTTATCGTTAGAAGGAAAGAAAACCGCTCAACTGTTGTCTAGGAGCCGCATCACACTCAGCTTACGATAGGAGTTGACCTAATCACTGAAGACTATGCTGTGGTTATGAAATATAGGACAACAATGAAGGAGATGTCTCCTTACCTCAAGTTTTGTCGAATTATAAAATTGGATATGCATTCGGGTACATCTACATGCATGTCCGTCCTTACTTTTTATAATTAATGTGGAATTGTTATTGCCAATACCTCAAAATGAGTGTCATGTGTCGTCTGTCTATATTTCAAAATATGTGTTAAATGATCACTGGCCAAATCGCACAATTAGTGTTCAATCAGCCATGGATATACATTATACATGTATCATCTGTTCACACTCAAAATATATTCCCCCTAGCCATACCAAAAATTCCATGTAACATTATGCATCATGTTTAATTGTCTTATTGATTTGGTTCATAAATGTATTATTAAGCAGATTGAATATGGGCACAACTGGACAAAGGTAGATGAAATAGGCCCAAAAAACTAAAACAACCAAATGTATTTCTAAGATTAATAACCAAGATTCATCAGTCATGTCTAAGAGTAGTAAATAAACGTTAGAGAAAACTGAAGGGACAATCAATAATACATAATTAAGAAAGACTGGCAACATTGGGTACACAGGACACAAGACAACGACAAACAAAGCAAAAACACACAACGCAATATGTATTGGTCTAAGCTATGCGCAAGCTAACGCAAATAAGATATGATGCCTTCTACAACTAAAGCTGACATTGATGAAAATTATCTGACAACAGTTTGCACAATATACATGTAGTTCCTTTTACGATACTATGCACTTTTAAGTTTTGTAAATCTCAATCTAATATTATTTATACAATAATATTGTGTTGTCCATGTTATATGCCTTCTAATCTTGGGTCATATTTCGGCATATAACATGGACAACACAATATTATTGTTATTATTACTCTGAATGTCTGTGGTGATTTTAAAAAATGAAATTTGTCTAAACGTATTATAAAATATAAAGATTGGCAAATAATTTTCATTTAAATTCAAGAAATATTTAATTTCAATAATAACAATGAACTGTCAAATATTTAATTCCCAAACCTGGAACTGGCCATTGTTTTGACAGACGACAGCATAAACGTTAAAGAAAAACATATAATACATTGTTAATTGCGCACTGTTAAAAGCGCTCAGGTGATCCTGTTTATAACCAGCCTATTTAAATGACGTAACATTGTTCTATGCTCCGCCCTAAGGCATATTTGCGTTTAATATGTCTATGCATATTACGCGGCGCTTTATATTCTTTGTAAATTTATGTTTGAATAGTAGAATTGCACTTCTAATGAAATATTCTTACATGAAGAGTAATACTATTCAATATTATCTGTATATTTACCTTTAGCTTTAATATTGTCATTATGTAATGCTTTGTAATTATAATGTTACCTGTTGTAGGATCTGTAGTTGTAGTTATCTGTTTATGTTTAGCATTTGTAATTATAATGTTATATGTTGTAGGATCTGTAGTTGTAATTACTTGTTGATGTTTAACATTTGTAATTATAATGTTACCTGTTGTCGGATCTGTAGCTGTAGTTATCGATTGATGTTTAATATTTGTATTTATAATTTTACATATTGCAGGATCTGTAGTGGTAGTTATCTGCTAATGTTAAACAAATTTAATTATAATGTTACCTGTTGTAGTGTCTGTAGCTGTAGTTATATGTTGATGTTTAACACTTGTAACTAGACTTTTACCTGTTGTCGTATGTGTAGTTGTAGTTATCTGTTGATGTTTAACATTTGTAATTATAATGTTACCTGTTGTCGGGTCTGTTGTTGTTGTTATCTGTAGATGTTTAACATTCGTCGTTTGTGGAGAACTTTGCGGTGGATCAGATGTTGTTGCCTTTTCGGTTGTCTGTAGTGTTGTCGTTGGAACATCACAATGAATTCGTAAGATTTGTGCAGGGTTACTCTTGATATCTAAAATGTTGTAATACGATGAGCAGAAGTGAATATACGGGAATTGCTTTTATATATTATATTTTGAAGTTTACAAAGAGCGACAGAGTGATACTATTGCTTTTTATGAGGTTAATTATGTAAATTTATATGCAAATATATTGCAGATTTATTTCATTCGATGTCATGACCATTATTATTGCATCATCGACTAAAATCACTTAAATTTAGTTCCATTTGCGCCAGTGTCAAAGTGTATGGGATAAAGTTAGTTGGTGACTTTTGACAAATCCACTGGTTTCTCAAAGTTATACGGCTTCATCTAACATTGAAAATATTAATAGTAGCGTTATACACATCATAGCCGTAAACATGCATAGACACCTATTAACTATGTCATTATAAGAAGTCAAATATATATAAATACATGTAGCTGATATCATACATAAATAACTGTATATATCAAATGTTGCTCTCGTTAATAAGCAATACGTACGCACATTTAAGATTTCCAGTAATTAAAAAAATCGTTTGTGCTAAAATCCATCAGTAACACATACATTTTTTTCATTCCTGTGACATGAACGATTGAATAATTAAGAAATATATATTTAGATTGTCTATTCTTGATTGTTCCTTCGGTTTTCTCTAACGTTTATTTATATACAATGTAACATTTCCTTTGATGGTTTTGTGGGATTATTAAGCTTTAAAATGTGATTGCTGGAACTTATAGCGTACCTAGTTCAATTAACCAGGCATTACCACTTTGTTGAATCCAAATGCAATTTGGCGGGGCTTATACAACATGCAGCTTCATGTCAAACGGCAATCATTTTATTTATGTTGCAAACATATATACCACACATTTCACTGATGACTTTAGTGGGTTCGTGTTACTCGATCTTTTGTGTATGTTTTGTAGATCGTTGTTTATCCATTTGTACTTTTTAGTCATTGCGTTATCTGTTCTTCTCCGATATACGGATTATGATTATCCCTTTGGTATCTTCAAGCTCTTCTTAAGCAATCTCATCATTGGGTTAGATATGTTAATTATTAAGAACCATGTTTAATATATATAATATTTGTAGCAGGATACCAATTATGTTTTGTCCACGCTTCAAAAACAGATATATACTTAATCGAGCATTTTAAAGACCAACATTCGTGCAGATAAACACCATATTAATCCTTTGTATCTATCAACCCAGAAATATCCATACAATATCAAGTTTATGACGGATATTTCTGATGGTGTATGATTTGTTTCATCAGTGTACTTATATAATAAGGATTATGTCGCTTATCATGTGCACTCGAATAAAGTATTATTAATAGTTAGTGGCTGGAGAACGAAATTAATTGTACTAAGTTTGCAATATATTTTTAGATGAACATGATAGATTACGATATCTGTCATGGAACCTTTACAAACTCTTACTAAGTGTGATTTGAGATGTTATTTGTCATGTTTATTGAAGGTGTGTATTATAATAATACATTTATAACAGTTTTCGTGTCGTTTGTTCATACTACTACTATGATATATAATTAAAAATTTCTAATGATACATTACTTCGTTGTATCTGCATACAGTATCCTCTTGTGAAGTTTCCATTTATTATTCTAGATTTAAACTGTAAAGTACTATTTTGCAACAGTGTTATATTATGAGGTTCACTGTTCACATCACATTCAATTGGATCTATTACATTTCCTGTAGACATATCAGGTATATGATTTATATCAACTGCCAGTCCACATCCATATTTGACTGGCGCTGATGCTATAAGACCACCATATTTACGCAAGCCTATTGATACTGGTTGTATTTGTTTGTCTATCGTTACTCGACAGATACAGTTGTCTTGTTGTATCATTATACGTATTACAACACTGTCTACCTTGTAACTTCCAGAATTTGCTTCTTCCATTGTCGAGTCTAACTTACACATATCTGTCACTGTAAGAAGTAAATAATACATATAATGATGTATCTATTGCTTCAATTGTATTCCAAGTAATT
Organism: Gigantidas platifrons; assembly: GCA_002080005.1. Classification (NCBI taxonomy): domain Eukaryota; kingdom Metazoa; phylum Mollusca; class Bivalvia; order Mytilida; family Modiolidae; genus Gigantidas; species Gigantidas platifrons. The sequence continues at coordinate 335,621 of MJUT01005820.1, forward strand.
TATATCTATTAGAAAATTATATAATAATATATAGCTCGAATAAGTAAACATACTGTATTATGAACATTAACGTACATGTTTTAACAATAATGTGTCATCGTTAACATTGATTTATTAAAAATAAGGAAAACTATTGATTGTAAATATGTATACATTGTATATATGTATATGTATGCATGCATATGTAGGTGTGTATGTGGATGTAGGTACATATTGATAGGTGTATTCAATTAAAGTCTGATTATCATCAGTTATATTATATAATTTGAAATTATTTTAATTATATAAGAAAATATTGATATGAAATACTTTATAAGTAGCTTGGGCTTTTGAATTAAGAATCTAACAAGCATTTTGAATAAAGATATCATATTGTTGTTGAAAAAACATTGATTTATTAAATAATTGTAAATTGACACAGCAACTATCAACAAAAGCATTAGATCTTTCCAACATGGCAATGTGATATCGTCGATGGAATGTACAAAATCATTTAAATTGACCGCCTCAACAAGGGAAATATTATTACTACTATGTTGATTCATTTGATATTCTTGTCTTGCTAACAAAGATTGTAAAATTATTTTCAAATCCAATGATATTTTTGTTTGCCTTTTTATATTAGTTTATGACATGGTGTCCCTATGGAACAAATTGAAATTAGAATATGCCTTTCCCTTACATGTAGCAATTTATTAGTAACTATGATATTATCCACTTCATATTTAAGGAATAACAGTACCGTATTTGAAGATTTGAAGGTGTCAATTGTGGATTCGATGATCCAAAATGCAGTTTTACAGTCTTTCATAACATATTTCCCATCACAGTTTGTATTAGTGGGTAGTCATACAGAGTATATGTTACGTTTTCTGTGTTCCAGATGAAATAATAACTTTCTAATGAAAGAATGGGTTGATAAAATATGTATTTACCTATATCATCAAAAATATCAGACGGACATGGATCTGGGACCACTGTTGTCATACCTAGAAATTAAAAGAGATTAACTACAAGTAACATTAAACAGGACGGACAGGGATTGGAACCTCTGTTGTCATACCTATCAATAAAAAAACCAAAGCCGTAAAATATTGATAATATACAGTTAAACAGTAATGAACTACAAAATAGTTAACCATAACGACACGAGCAATTCCGTTGATAGGGTTAAAGTTATGTGTGCTTAACGAACCTTTCAACAATATTTCTGTAATTTTGTGGAGGTCAGTTTTATTGGTGGAGAAAACGGGAGTCCCCGGAGAAAACCACCGACCTGCTATACCGTTAATAAACCTCAATATACTGAATACAGATACGAGAACGATGGGAACCAAACGAATGTTAAGCACTGATGTGAGAAACAGATATAGAAATGTGGCGGACTGATATCGAACAATGGGATTCCAACCCAACGTGTTTGATTTGTAAATCTGCGATGACAAAACAAAAACAATGAGCCAAAAACGTGGATAATATCAGTTTAATAAAAACAAACATGTTCACAGAAATTAAATACCATCAAGTAGCTTCTGCTTATTACTCTATGAATAAATAAATAACAATCATCAACCTACAAATACATTTTTGCAATTTTGGTTTGGTTTGGTTTTCTGTTTTTGTTTTTGTTCCTAAAGCGTTTAAACTATTTAGCATTTCAATCGTACCCAATGAATGTTTTTTCTAGAAATACGCACTGAATTTGATATCTACATTTTGATGAATATTATGTAGTGATAAACATCAACCGAAATAAATAGTCTTCATGAAAAGATATTAAAACGTTGTCGTCAAAATGGAAAATGTAGGCACGTAACTATGGACATATTGCATGACTAAAACGTATACCTACGATACGGACACTTTTAGCTGAAGGTTCATCCAGTGTATTGTTCAGTAATCATTTGTTTATTAAGAACGAAACTATGTGTGTCAAAGACATTACAAACTGTTTGTACATAGCATTAGCTGTTCTTTCTTTTACAGTCACTATAGGGTCTTCAATTATGGTATTATTTAGGTGTCCAGTTGTGTAAGTTTAGGATGCTGTGAACCAGAAAGGTGTCGTTCATACAAGCTATCTACGTTAATATCTTTTCTTAGATTTTCAAGTTTAACAAAAGAGTGATGAATATTACTGAGGTTTGTGATTTTGTCGACCCATTACTGGAGAAGTTCTTGATTAAAATATCTAGCTTACAATGACACCATCAAATTCAAATATATATCCGCTTAACCCCGCCCCCTTTTCTAGGTAGACATTAATGTTTAACTAATGATAGGGCCAGTCAGTTGTACCTATGTAACAAATTATCTTACCTTTATACTGCTGTAGTATCACCAAGATCGTGTATATCGAAAATAGCATATTCTACGTTTTATGTTGTCTCGGATGTCAACCCGGAAGTTTATAAGGACCAACACAAAAATATGTTGTGTCCTGAATTTACAAATTAAATGTCTTTAAACAGTTTATTGACTCCACAGTAATACATAATGTACGTTACATATCTGTTAACTGTTATTCAGTAGTGCATAAAAATAACCATGTATACCGATTACCTGTAGAAGTAATATATATATACAAAGGATTTATGTCGGACACTCCTGGTATAAATGATTTGTAACATGAATTCATGCAATATCACATCTAAATCGATGGTTATTACCCAGCTCTCCGAAAGTAATAAAACTATAGCCCAGATTTATAGTATGATATATAGTATATGTGTGCATTATTTCATAGTTCTTAGCTGTTGCTTACATTATGGTATATAAACCATGAAAAAAGGCCAAAGGAAGGGAATGCATTCATGTTACTAATGGTAAGAAGAGTTTGAAGATACCAAACCAAAGGGATAATCAGAATCCTTAAATCGAAAGAAAAAGGACAACAGGATAAACAACGATCTATAAAACAAACACGTAGGCTTAAGAGATATTCTGACAAAGATATTACATAGCGGTCAACCATGTCATAGTGGCGACTGCACAACTTTCGAATTGATGACTTCCATTTAACCATGAATAACCCTTGTATCAGTACAGTACCTTCCTTGTTTGCAACAATTATTTATTAATGAAATCCTGGAGGGCGGGTGCCAGATTTTTTTACATTAACTGGTACCATGATTCTGTGTTGTATTCCCAATAACATCTTTTAATATTGTTGATAAAGGTGTTACCTGAATTAGCCCTTTTCTTAATATAAAACATGACGAACGACATAATTATAGCGACATCGTGGTACAAAACCTTTGTGATTAAGTGGCTTATTTTGTTAACATAGATATCGTTGCTGTACCAAAATGTTTAATATATTAATATTTTTTTCATGATTGACAAGAAGTAAGAAAAAACTGCATTATTTTGTGAATATATTAATTGCAACAACGTATATGTCCTTTGAAGTTGCACGTGCTTTACATTGAACATTTCCCCTCAACCCTAGCTTTAGCGGTGCTCATCTTTTTTTTGTGTCCGATCATGCATGTGTCTCTGGATTGTCCCTCCGTGGATGTACTTTCGGTTTCCCCTGTTGTATATTTACAATAATGCAAATGAACACACGAGACTGGAGCAACAATAAAATACCCATATATGTACCACATTGTCTGGCTACTTCACTTGTAAGCCTACTTTTTTTAGTATTGCATGTATAATATGCTTAGCACAACTAACAAAAGAGATCAGATTTAGGTAAATATTATCAAATCTCAATTTGTAGTTTATAAATTAGATAAAAGAATTTCAATTACTGTTGATTTCCCATTTTTGAGTATGCATACGTACGTCTCAATGATGCGGTAGGTTGCGAGTTGATCCCCGATGATATCAAACAAAGTAATACAAATATTATTTGCTGTTTCTACCAACGCAGCATTAAGAGATATGTGCAAACAAATGGTTAGCTCGCGAATAGAATAATACGGTTCGACCTGATGCAGATAGATAAATGTTAGAGAAGGAGCAATCAGGTATCATAGAAACACCCAAGTGCTCGCGATAATTAGGTTACTGCTTTGGCTTGTTCTTATTTTTTATATCAGCAGGACGTTTTCGTTTCTCTATTGTTTCACATGTTTAAAGTCACTAGCATATTATCCTTATTCTGAGCCAACAAGTAATTGGTCTTACTCAAATATCATTGGTTGACTAGACCGATGAACGAGCAGTACTCGAGGCGAGCATATTAATCATTACACCACCGTGAAGTAATGTCCGCTAAGCTATTTGGTTCGGTTGTCTTACTTCCGTTTGCTTTATTCTGGGTTTTTGTTTTATTTATGTTAATTCTGATTATTTCCATAGGGTGTTCGTGCAGTTTAACATAAACACGACCGGTGCCACTAGTGGAGCAGGGACTGTTTTCTCTTGCATAGCACTTGACATAACATCTCGATTTTTGTGGGGTTTCTAATGCTCAGTTGTCTGTGCAGTGTAATGTCGATCACTGTTCGTCCTGTCTCTTGTGTGTCCACTGTTGTCGGTGTCTGTGGATTGTCTATTTCTGATTGCCCATTCGGTTTTCTCTAATGTTTATGTAATATGTATCGCATACAAATATATATTTTTTGTAATGTAAAATAAACACTATATCAATGCATGAACAATGTTTGTTGTATAAGTATAGATATTATCTGATATTCATTTTAATTATGAATATACTAACAAGGAAGTTAACTTTATATTATAATGAGTCACAAGAAAACACAATCTAAAAGTACACTGTGCTAATTATGCATACAATGTTTTCTTTAATAGAAAATTGAATCCTGAGTACATCCACGCTAATATGTCTTTCAATGGGGACGATCGTATGGTAGTTGAATTTATGACTACATATGCAATAAATATATATCAACACGAACCTTTTGAGCTCGAATCCCACTCAGCAATACCTTATTATGTGATAAAGTTTGTCTCTGGGTACTCCAGTTTCCCAGGCGATAAAACTCACCGCCACGATATAGAAATATTGCTGAAAATGGCGTTAAATACCATAAACCAAACCAAACCAATAGTAGTTATTGAGGCCACCGGATCTCTTTAATATAACTAATATTATTCATGTGGCACATTCTGTGTCACGATGATTAAATATATTTTGTATAATGTTCAAGATTAAAACGTTCTATATAACAACTCTCTTTGCTCCTGGTTATGTGTCAGGGTTCTCATTTTACTTACATGTGACACACCTTGTATCAATTCACTATGAGGGAAATTTTAGACTCATAAAATATATTTCAAACTACGACAGCGAGAGATCATTTATATGTGTGTTTGGTGTATCGCTTTTCACTCTCTATGTTCCGACAGTTTTGGTATGTTTTGTCTTTCATATTATCCCTTGCCTGACACGCAAAGTGCATTATTGCGCTCTGAACGGTATCTTTTACTTATCAATCGTTTTACATTAATCAGAATACTGATATTGTTTTATTGCTAAAGCCTTTGTTTTCAGTTGGTTGCATTGTCGACCATTTTCGTCTTCTTATTCTTTATTCTTTTGGCCATTGCGTTGTCTCTCTGTCTCTCTTCAAGAAAGACACCAAGGGGGTAATACAAGACTGTAAATGAAAGGACAACAACTACACTGGCCAAACGGACAAGCATTGATCTAGGAAGCACTATACAGAAAATAAAGATTGTACGGCTTCTGATTCGCCCTTTGGTATATCCATATGTTATCTGTATATTTTGAAATAAAACAAGTCAAATATTCGCATACCTCTATTGTTGAACAAATACAATGAGTCAGACAAAAAAGTATTTTGACCGCATCCCCAGTTCTAAAGTCGGTCAATATGTGTTTTAAGAAAAGCTAAATATGATTAACTAGTATTAATTTGTAACAATATTGTCGGCCATGTAACGAAAACAACACCTGAATGTTGTATTTAATCATTTGTAATAAGAAATGCATTATAGATTTTGTTCTCGTATTGTAACGTATTCGCTTCAGAAAGAATGCCAACATTAACAACATACACGAAGCATACGCTAGTTAAATGTATTGCATATAAAATTAAAACAAAACTATCTTTCCAATGTACTCACTGAAGAAAGAGCTTAATAAAATTTGATCAAAATATAATACATATATAATCAATAGCATCATACCAGCGAATAAATAATAGCAATCAGATAAGCACATAATATTATTCTAAATATGTAAGTATATATGTGTTATTGAATATTATTAGCTTTATTATTATCAAGCTATAATTAAAATTTACAATTCTTACATAATGGTATTACTATTATAACTAAGGTTGTCAGACATAGGTAACCATAGCTGATGTTGTCTATACTGCTTATACCCTGTTATTTTCTTGCTTCCAATGATTTTTATATTATTTCGCTTTCCATTTCTTTATAATTTAATTTAATTTGAATATTTCAATCTGATCAGCTGGAGAACATTTTGGTTATACTGTATGACCTGGGTTGGTAATGTGACGTCACCAACGTGTTCATCCGCTAACGACAAATTCAAATAGTCACATGAAATAATCGTAATTAAAATCGAGGAATCAATAAATTTTGTTGTAAAAATTAAATTATAAGGAATATTTAAAATTGTTGAACAGGTTATACTTGCAATACCTTGTTTGGGTCAGCTTACGATTTTCATAAACCGCTTCGCCGTTAATTAAGCGTAAACTGCCCCAAACCAGATTATATCGTATAACATGTTCAACAATTTCAAATATTCCTTAAATAATTTGAACATTCTTGTTGCAGGTTATTTCAGAAACGCGTCGTGTGTACTTAAGTAAATAGCAACGTGTGTGACAAATTATATGTGGTCTTCATCATAGCCGAAACGTAGACAAAACATATGTAATGCTCATTTTATTGCTGAATATCTCAACCAGGAAGGTTCCCATAGATATATGTGTATTGTTTTGTTGTTGATTGGGCTTGAAAACCAAGTGATATAAAATTACATGGTGTTCAATTATCTACAAAATGTTCTCATTTATTATGCAAAGTGCATCTTCCGTTCTATCTAGAATATTTCACTATTATATTTATGATCTACAAGTTCATTTACAAACATAATTGGTTTATTATTTAACTGGCACGTTCAATATCTGAGAAATATGTTTTTTTGTAACAACAGTAAATAGTTTGTTATAATGTATTTGGTTTATATAAGTACATTTAAACCCAGAGGGTGTGCCGGTGTAGAATAGGCACCAGGTTTCTGCGTCCTAGAGACACTAGTCCTCTAAAAGGGGTCAACCCCGCGGGAACCCCGGGGTATAGAAATGGGACCGAGAGCTTCTTCAGCTTGAAGGGGCGTCCGTTGGTTGAGCGGGATGTATAAATTGACAACCAACCTGTCCTTCGGATGAGACGTAAATAAAACCGAGGTCCCGTGTTGAGAGATTGCCACCCTCTGCGCACGTTACAGAACCCAGTGTAACAACTCATTATGAGTATTATGCTCATGATGAGTGGTCCATAAGAGACCTGTTGCACTGGCAAAATTCTCCGTCCCTACCCATCACATTTCTTTGTTTCGAGTCCCATGGCGGTTAAATTATTCTCGTCCTGAATATAGCTGAAAAATTCTCACTGGACGTTAAACATCAATCAATCAATCAATTAATCAATCAAACCTGCCATTGTGGTCACCTCTATTAAGCAGTCACCTACATTAAAAAGTCACACCTTTCGTGTCCTCTCATGCAACATTTAATATGAATTCAAGCTCTTTTAAGAGGTCACCAGTCATAAAAGACCACATTCTCTTTGACCTCTAACTACAGGTTCTGATCAAAGATATTGTGTATATAGTTGAAGATGACAACTTATGATCAATTATATTGTATATAAAGTTCAAGATTCCTTCGAATGTTTATCAATGAAACTGGCACTCTCTAAACAAATTTAATTATTATTAAACTAACGATCTCTACCACATTCTAACGCGCATCTGTTATCTGCAATGAGTCTTATGTCAATGTTGTAATGTTTTACAGATTTTCTCCTCAAAAGTTGGACATTCTAGCCGATATAATTGAATCTCCCAAAAAACGAATCCACATGTTCCTGTTATATGTGTTTAACAATGTTGGAAGGTTACCAAATAATCACAGAAAAATTGTAAGCCTGGTTCTCAATTTAGTACGCACGGAAATGTTTTTTTTAAATAACCGGGTACGCTCTTAGTCACAAAATTGGAAAATAATATAAATCAAAGTCTCTGGGAACAAGGAAACCAAATGGGACTATACACGAGAGCCAAAATCTGATACGGTATCAGAAAATGTACCTTAGTGTTAATTAATTATGTTATTTCGGATTTTTAATTTAAAGCATAAATATATTTACTCAGTTAGATCAGAAGTACAAACTACTGGACGAATGATAGTCCACCATCAGATGTATCGACCCAGTTGTAGTTCTTAAAACGTAGATACATTGTATATATTTTATTTCTTTATTTGTATGATATTGGTAATATATCATGCCATCTTTGCGAATTTAGTAAATCATGATTAGGTTGCGCTTATTCGTAGTCGATTTATATGCTTTTAATGCACATCTTTAATTTGTAAATACATGTTCGCGTTGTTTATGTTAACAAATGTCATACCAGTAAATGAGACTAGATGCTATATACACGTAGCTAAGTTATATTATACAGATATCGTTATTATCATATAAAACATCAAAAACATTTCATATCTAAATTGTATAAGTATGAATATATAATACTGCATATCCCAACCAGGAGGTTTACTATGTATACATTTGTATTGTATGGTGAGTGAATGAATTTACAAACCAAACGATATCAAATTACATGGATCATCAAACTATTCCCATTTATTATAGAAAGTACATCTTTTGACACAGTTCTTTTAGAATATTGCGCTATTGTATTTATACTAATCGAATTACAAAGATTATTGATTTATTGTTTAGCTGTCACGCTCAATGTCTGAAAAATATATAACTTATAGTAATTTATGTGTTTAATACATGATCGTTTTATACCACGGTTTTCTGATTGTTTAACTGGTACAATCGTGGTATAAATGATTTGTAACATGAAACCATGTAACATCACATATAGGTCGTTGATTAAAACACGGCTCTCTGAGATTAATAAAACTACAGCCCAGATTTCAAGTGTGCAAAATCAGTTATCTATGTGTCTACCCATGGACATAGAGGTTGTACCAGCCTGAAGCACTTCTGTATATCCGGAGGTGATATTGTACCAACCTGAAGCACTTCTGTATAGTCTGAGGTGAGATTGTACCACCCTGAAGCACTTCTGTATAGCCTAAGGTGAGATTGTACCACCCTGAGGCACTGTTCTATAGGCCTGAGTTGAGATTATACCACCCTGAGGCACGTTGTATTGGCCTGAGTTGAGATTGTACCACCCTGAGGCACTGTTGCATAGGCCGAGGTGAGATTGTACCACCCTTAGGCACAGTTGTATAGGCCGAGGTGAAATTGTACCAACCTGTGGCACTGTTGTATAGCCCGAGGTGAGATTATACCACTCTGAGACACTGTTGTATAGGTCGAGGTGAGATTGTACCACCTTGATGCACTGTTGCATAGGCCTGAGTTGAGATTGTACCACCCTGAGGCACTGTTGTAATGGCCTGATTTGAGATTGTACCACCATGAGGCACTGTTGCATAGGCCGAGGTGAGATTGTACCACCCTGAGGCACTTCTGTATAGCTTGAGGTGAGATTGTACCACCATGATGCGCTGTTATATAGGACCGAGATGAAGTCGAAGGTTGGACAATAGTGCTGAAGGCTGTTGCAATCTTAACAGCAACGGATATAACACATAGATAACGATTTTATCCCAGGTTTGAAAACGATATCTTACTTTTAGGATTTCTTGATATCTTTGTAACTTAATCATAGCGTTTTTGGACTTGCGGACACAAACAGAATATCTCAGGTGAAACTTAAGGTGCATTTTGACAAAGTACAGGGAGATCCCTTTGCTTTGATATCACCCTACGGTTACCTAATTTTTAACGTTTATCCGTCTTGTTTTGTTGTGATTCAGTGTGTTTTGTATTTGCCGCGTATTGTCACGTTTATTACGTTACAATATTAATGACCTCACCAGAAATAGGTTCAAGAATTATATTGATGAAGAACAAATGTTTCATGCACTTATAATACGATATTAATCGAGTGAAAATTCCATGTGAAAATAATGCTACGGAATGATTTTATAATACTTGTATTTAAACAACTTGACCATTTCTATGAAGACACACATTTCAATAATTTCGTCCTACCTTCTCCGTGTGGGATAAAAAGCGATTTGAGATTATTTGAGTTTGACATGCATAACAACATAATGACTCCCCCTCCCCCCGTTACGCTACGTATCTACAAATCGTATGCATGGCTTTTGTACACATTAACCAATCAAAAGCCGGTATTTTTATCAAGTCGGGATAATATCTCGTATCTACGTATATCATTTTATAGTTATTAGCTGTTGCTTATATTCTGGTATATAAATCAAAAAGGATCATAGAAAATGAATGCATTCATGTCACACAAGTATTGAGATTATATTGTAGCTACATGGAGTCGTTCTATCAAGTTGAACCTATATTATACATATGACAACTTCTGATCACATATATAGTGAATAAAATTCAAGATTACTTACAATAACGAATATCATTCAGCTATATGTGAGGGTTGGCATTGCACTTACAGGTGGAAAACATTTATATGACAGTATCATGTCACTAAAATGATGGGAAGTCTTGGCTAACAGAAATATTTCATACCCGCCTATTGTTAATGAGGGACCGTCATGGCCGTGATCGGATGGTAGTTGGATTTAAGATTACCTGTGCAATCAGTGCCTATTATCACTAAAGCTGTGAGTTCGAATCCTGTTCGTGGCGAGGTGTACTCGATATGACATAATGTGATAAAGAATGTCAGTGACCTACGACAGTTTGGTGGTTTTCGTCGTCTACTCTGTTTTCAGCCGCCAATATAACTGACCGCCATGATATAACTGAAATATTGTTGAAACTGCACCATCAAACCAAACGAAGCCAATATTGTTAATGAACAGCCTGTGACAACACGGTAAAATGAGTGTTCATATAAGTGTCCTTATGGGTATCTATCATGTCTCCCTTTCCATGAATCTATCGATTATGCTTCAGAACTAATCCTACAGTATGATAATGATGTTTTGAATTGTTTTCGTTTCGTTTTTTTTTTGGGGGGGGGGATGGTTTGGTTAACACAATGGCAAACTTCAATATCATCGACACTGAAACTTTATTATCTAAAAAAAACCTTATTATTTCAATATCAGTTAACAGTGCACACACAATATTGAATACACTATTTATTGATTACGGTGTGATGGCGTATATTGTTTTGAAAAATATATTCAAGCAAACTTCCATATTCGCTCTTATTTATTCAATGGATACTGGCGACGGTTCACATGGCTCAAACACATAGAGCTACTCAGCACGTACCTGTGTCGATAATAGAGAAATATAGATTCTTACTTTATTGTGAGTGAATTATCGGAGTTCTCCAATCGAGGTAGTTCAATTATGGAATTTTAAAATTCCATAATTTAACTCCCGAGATTGGAGAACTCCGATAATTCACTCACCACAATGTAAGAATCTGCTTCTCTAATTTCTTAAAACAACAAAATTTAAATCGATATGCGAATTATCCCAACCTTTATACCACCCCTTTAGTCTTTCCTTTGAGAGATTGCTAGACATCATGTTACCATGGTTGCAAAATGATATAGATGTTTCAAATATTTAAAGGAAACCAAACAAATTAAAACGTTTAACCACACGCATCACGAAAATGGAATTAAGTTACTTTTTACATGAAAATGGTATTCAGTTCTACAATATCTTTCAATATTTTATAAAATGATCGATCCTTATTTTATTTTTATTATTTCCACATTTTGCAACCGATTGTGAAAAAAATGTTCTCCTCACTAGTGAATTTAACTGTTCTCGGCACCTGATTGGTCAATTTTTATTCTGTCGGGACTACTTTCTCTCCAACTGTGATCGATCATTTTATAAAATATTGAAAGTTATTGTAGGCCTGAATACCATTTTCATGTGAAAAGTAACTTAATTCTATTTTCGTGATGCGTGTGGTTAAACGTGTTACTGCTGTGATGTGCGCCCTGTTTGGAGGGACTTCCCCGGAACAGAATAGTTGTCATTCGAACGTTTCGGACTTAGCCTACTCGATACACGTAAAGCTGTCTTGGTTACCGTGTAAACAAAATCGCGATCGTGTCGTCTGCAAAATAAAAGATGTTCCTAAGCGAAGTTCTGGAAAGGGGACAACGAGTCAGATTTCTCTTGGGTGAAAAGTAGATCATAATAGTGAAAAATGAAAACTTTGAGTTCCCATTATGGGAGTTCAAACTCGAGAATGGAAAAATTCTCACTGAAGCAAGATACAGGTTTGACGTCCTAGCTGAGCCTGAGGTATCAAACTATCCAGGACATTCTGACTCACCTCCTACAGTACCCGAGGAGCTTATGCATTTATTTCAGTCTGAAATATATGAATCATTTTTGACAGTGATAGTTCCCAGGAATAATATATCTTTCTTCAACGGTTTCAGCTGTTCCGCCATTGTTGTTATTATAATTGGAGATCCGTCCGTGCAAATATTTCGTTGGTCATTTTTCAGGAAATATCGACAAATCTAAAATTATTTTTGTTTCGTTAAATACTGTCGTTATAAAATATTAAAATTTATTAATTTGTTTGGTTTCCTTTAAATATTTGAAACATCTATATCATTTTGCAACCATGGTAACAGGATGTCTAGCAATCTCTCAAAGGAAAGATTAAAGAGGCGGTATAAAGGTTGGGATAATTCGCATATCGATTTAAATTTTGTTGGTTTAAGAAATTAGAGAAACAGATTCTTACATTGTTGTGAGTGAATTATCGGAGTTCTCCAATCTCGGTAATTAAATTATGGAATTTAAAAAAAAGAGGTGATGACATTAACTGTCCCACAATCCCATAAGAAGGCATAATAGTGAAACAATGGTAATTTTTAAGATTTGATAAAAACTGTTATTACCAATGCAATCGCTCATAGTCTATGCATAAATCACAGAGTACTGTTTTAAAAGATAAGATTAAACGATTCTTTAAGAATTCCTAATTTAATAGTTTAATACCTATAAGATGGTGACGTTATCAAAGTATTAACGCAACCTGAAAGTTCGAGTGTAACGCTTAAGGTTGTGCATTATAAACTCGATACACGAGAGCAGATGGTATATTACAATCTTTTGTCATAGAGACTGGTAGAAAGATAATTATCGGTGTCACATTTGCAGCGGATGTCACAAAGTTAGGCAGAGGAATATGTTTCTGTTATTTTTGTTATCTATGTTCTATTAATGAAATCGTATTAACAATTTGGATGATTGATTTCACAGACCAGCACAATTATAACTGCATGTGAGATCAGAAGCTTTATATTCTGTGATTCTTTTTTTATCTTCTCCATACTGGTAAAGAAAAAGATCAGTAAGGCGTTGGGTGCATCTTGCTGTAATTGGTAAGTTAATGGTTTGTTGAAAAATGTCTCCTCCGAACTTGGCAAATATGTTATCGATAAGGAACTCCAACACACAAGCAATTTCGTTGTAAGTGCACCATCTTTTTTCAATTTATGTCGTAATTTAAAAAAAATTCCATTCCCAATCCTAAACTATGAACATTAAAAAGGAACTTGCAGAAAATTTACCGGTTAACTGAATTCAGAATGCTTCTTTTAAGCGGGTTTTTAATTTTTCATATTGAATGATATGTACAGTATAGAAGTGCATTGTTCAGAAAGATGCTAAAAATTAAGGAAAATAAAAAAAATGCTTCATCAGACTGATATTTGAAAGTCGTGAATATTATGATTACAGTCCTTCTTTGACTACAGAGGAAAGTTGAGTTATAGATACCCGGTATACTTTGCTGGATATTGGTCAGACATGGATCTGGAACAATCGTTGATACACCTAGAATTCAAAACATAGATTACAAGTTACAGTGAATCGGTACAGTTGAACAGTAATAGACGACAATTTAAAAGACCACATAGTTTCACAGAAACGAGGAGTACCGAGGTTAGCAAACTTCATGAGGGAAGATTATATTGATTATAGGCAATGAATCCACTGGTAAAATTTGAAAACTACAATTAAATTCATCTAACCTTCAATCTAACTTGCAAGTATATCTATATTTAAGTCTATAAGGTATGTTATTATAACTACAACACATACGTGTACTCAGGTATAGCAAAGAAGAATTGTCAAGATTCCCAAATCCAAAAGAAAAATCGTAGAAACAAGCAAAATTGATACCCTGTTCATAAATGACTGTTCACTCTCCTCTCTTCAATAAGTGACGGGGTCAAAGTAGTTTCAAAGACTATATCTTCGCCCTTTTAGTGAAACGATGCGTTCTTATAAGTGTTATCCACATGTCAGTAAAGTGTTTTCAATTTAATAAGACAAATCATCTAAGTAATTACACATAGACATCCGAACAACGCATGTACATTGTGATGTGAACAATTGCAAGTTCAAGAAAGCAGAAGGTGCAATCAATAGTGGACAATCCTGGGACACGGGCAACATTGGACACAAGACACAGAATGAAGACAATGACAACTAACAAACAATACGCTTACGGTCTGTAAGTGAAAATATCATTTTACCTGTAATGACGAAATATTTAGCAAAATGTAGCAACCTTTCATAAATGTAAAAGGAAATTATGATAAGATTCTTCCCTTTACGTCCTTAAAACATAATTTGATCACTCTCAAAAACACCATGAACTCCTACAAACAACAGAGGATGACACAAGCATCAATCTCTTCTACTTTACGTGAAGTTACGTAAAATATTAATTTGTGTGTCTGAATGGGTTCAGTTATTGATGCCGACTTCCCTCACAATTTCCACATTAAATTATTATGTGTGTTTTAAGATGTTAAATGGAATACATAGTTGATATTGATAATTATGTTACTGAATCAACAAGTCATTCCTGTGTCTAATATGCCAATTATTACATATATTGATTCACTATTGTTTATGCACACATTAAAACGATTACAATTACAAGATTTTAACAGCAGGCATTGTATCTGTATCTCTCACAAAGACAATATATGTCATAACACGGCCCCTAATCGATCTAAATCATATCCAAATGATATGAATCTAAATTGTTTAGAGGATCTTCCGGATATGCCGAGGAGGACCTAATGCAGGATCATATAAAAACGTAAGTCGAGTATTTTCTGCAAAATAAACCTGTTTCTAAAAATCAAAGAATGTCATTCGACACTTTTATAATTTGTCTTTATCTACTGAAAATTGTCTGGTTGTCTTTTACGTTGATGTGTCTTGGGGGAACTCAAAATGACTGTTATGATATCACTTTCTGCAGATAGTCCTTTTATTATACAGAAATATTTATATTTTATAGTTAAATCTTAAAAGCTTTCATAATGAAGGATTGACAATTTTTTATATTATATGCAGAAAGTGATATCATTACAGACATCTTGAGTCCCTCCATGGCACATTAAGTTCCTCCATGTCATAGTTAGTACATCTAAATCAGATCATGTCAATAATGTGCTGGTTTTTCAGGAAATGGGCTTTTCTGTTTATTGTGGAGGGGGTGATAAAAATTAGGGGTGATTTTCAGTCGATAAACTCTATCGTTGATTGAATAAACAATCTCAGAACCCAATGGATGTTTTAGGGAGAAAAGTTCTACCGACGAATTAGCGTAAAACACAACCAGTAAACTTTCAGTAGATAAAGACAAATTATAAAAGGGTTGAATGACATTCTTTGATTTTTAAAGGTTTATTTTGCAGAAAATACTCGGCTTACCTATTTGTATGATCCTTTCTTAGATCCTCCTCGTCATATCCGCAAGTTCCTCTAAATGTTTATTCATATCATTTGGATATGATTTAGAGCGATTGGGGGCCGTATCCTTAGATATTAATAATTGCTTGATTAATCTGTACCTAGTTAGTGTATCAATCTTTTACATCTTTATTGTTCATACATAGTGTAACGTTACGTAATCGACATATTTTAGCACTTTGACCTGATATATCTGTCACTGAACTACCATTATTCACTAAGCCCAAGCCTGATCTTCTTCGATATATGGATTCTGATTGCCCCTTTGGTATCCTCAAACTCTTCTTATATTATTTACTGCATATGTTAGTCTTTTAAGTATGTGGTTTCACAGCAGATCTAGTTGGGTAAGATGGATAAGCTTGGACAATCTTTTAGCTACAGTGTTTTGCGTTTCCACGCTTTCAAAATGTACCTGCATCATGTTCTATTTCATGGTATGAAAAGAAAGTTTAAACTGTGGTGGCCAATAATGCCACCAAGGTCAACAAAATTAACAACCATCTCTCGCGTCAACATATTGAACATACAAAAATCACAACAGAAGAAATTGAAAACCCAAGTCTTATCTTTGGACAGGCGCAGAAATGGAGAGGAATCAAGTATTGGGTTCCTTATTCGTATTTCAATAGATAAATGGTTCGCCCCACTGTTTTCCGACCATCTTACAACATGTCATATTAATAATCATACCATCCAATGAAAATTAACATAATCTGCATCCCTTGATGGGGACATTTGTAATGTAACAATTGTCTTACCTATAATCTGTTGAATAATCACCAATGTCGTGTAAATCGGAAATATCATTTTCTACTTTTATGTCGTCTCCGGTGTCAACCCGGAAGTTTATAAGGATCAACAAGCAATATACTCTATATTTTGGTGTGAATTTACATATTAAATGTATCAGTTGAATGACCCCACAATGATACAAAATGTACGCTAAATATTTGTTAACTGTTATTCAACAGGGCGTACAAATAAATATTACCTATACAAGTGGTAATTTTGTCCTGGAGGACGGATGTCAGAATGGATATAATTAATTGGTACCACGATTCTGTGTTGAATTCAAAATGACACCTTTTAATATTTTACGGTGAGGTTATTGGATGACATTGTCCTTGTTTACGATAGCGTACAACAAAAGCAGGGTGTCATATTATATCTTACTACATTCTAGTAAAATACCCTTAAAATTAAGTTCATTATTTAAATGTAGGTATCGTTGATGGACTCAAATATGGATTATATATTTCAATATAGTTTTGCGATTCACCAAGAGATGCAATGTAGGAAACAAATACGTATTTGCATTTAAATGAACAACACGATGTAACACACTGCAACGATAGTTCCAAAATACAATAGAAATATCGTATAAAGATGCAAAATGGATACCCATTACACACTTTCCTGGCTTTTTACAGTTACTTTAATAACCAATGGTTTGCTTATACTAGTTTTATGAGCCCAAATATGTTGATGACAACTGAGTTCTCCATTATAGAGGACATCAATTCTCTTAAAAAAAACTAAAATGGTATAAATGACAACTTACGTGTCACGAAGATTAAATATGCTATGTAATAACATTATGGGTTCCACATCTGGAACTGGATCCGAGTGCTCCCCAGGTCTAAGCGGCGATTGTGATGCTCGACCTTTAGATGTCTATGTAATTTTTGTAGATCATTGTTTATCCTGTAGTCTTTTTCATTTGACCAGTGTCTGTTGATCTACACGTATGTCTTCTGGTTATCCCCTTTTAATCACCTCGCCTCGTTTCATTAAATTGTTTAAACCAATCCATGGGAGTGAACAGTCAAGCATTTTGTATGTTAGATGTATCAATATTGTCTCATTCTGCCATGTTACTATTGCATTTTGACTCTTCAGACGGTTTGGCATTTTTTCTTTCCATTTTACTTTTTAAGACGTTATTATTTTCTGTGTGGTACTCATTATCTGGTTACTTGTTTTCCAGTGTAATGGTTTGAGATCTTTTTACTCTCTTAATATGCTATCGTATTTTCAGTTCGTCTTCAGTTTAACTCTGAACATCGTCAAACTATAATGTTATCGCATGCAATGTAATATATTTACATGTAGTGATGGTATTATGAGAATATTAGATAGCATTAACACATTGGACATCTCTACATCTAAACAACTATTATAAAACAAAGAGACATATTAGAAGAATTAGTCTAAATGTGTTTCATAAAGAATAATATCCAACGTAGATACACATACCTTGTCTTAGGAAGGGCAGCTGATATAATTGCTGGAAGTTTTGATTGACAACATTTTTGTTTTGCATGGTGGACGTGTTTTTCAATTCAACAGTCATTCGACATTCCTATCGATATCCACTGTTCTCCCCTTTGTGTCGACATGTTCTTTTACTCGTACAAGGCATACTTCATACAGCCGCTTCTCAAGAAAAACAGAAAGAAGCTAGCCCGATCCTTTAATGTTTCCTTCCTCTATATAGATGATGTCCTATCACTAAGGAAGTATTAGTCTGGTGATTTTTTTGATCGCATCTATTCAATTGAGCTTGATATAAAGGATACCAAAATACAACTAGGTCTGCTTCATACATTGACCTACACCTCGAAATGGACAGTAATGGCGGGTTAAGAACAAAATATTACGCCAAAAGAGATGATTTCAAT
Organism: Gigantidas platifrons; assembly: GCA_002080005.1. Lineage (NCBI taxonomy): Eukaryota > Metazoa > Mollusca > Bivalvia > Mytilida > Modiolidae > Gigantidas > Gigantidas platifrons. The sequence goes on from MJUT01005820.1 coordinate 354,316, forward strand.
TTTTCAATTTGTCCATTGTAAGCTTTACATTTACATGTAGTAGCATTCCAGAGTTGCTACTAACTAGCTTATGTTCCGCTTGTAATAATAACAATCCAGTCCTTGCCCCATTTATGACCTATCACCGGATTTGTAATAGGAGTAATATGACAGCTGCTGAGCATAAATTGCTTACCCTTCCTGGACACCTGAATTCACCCTTAGTTTATAGTGGAGTTCATGTATACCGATCTTTTATTTCAGTGTAATGTTTTGTTGTGGATTGTTGTTTCTCCATTTGTCCTTTTTCTTTTGGCCATTGTATTATCGTCTGTCCTTCTTCAGTTTACGGTTTCTGATTACCTCTTTGGTATTTTCAAGCTTTTCGCGGTCTAATCATGGAAAACATTATCGAAGTATGGACCAAATAAATTGCAGACATTTGTTAAAAATAGCTGAAGCCGAAATAATTTTCATTTTATTACCGCATCTTATTACATACAAATGGAAACGAAAATATTATACATACATAAGGATATCTAAATAAGGCATATTATATTATTTCTGATAAAGCACATATATCACATAGCCTTGACCTAGTTGCCAGAATTTATTTCGAACTTCTTTTTATTTGTTTCATCCGGATTAGATTTACGCTTCCGTGCTTTGTCCACAACAGCGTAGGTTTGATCAGGTTGACATGTTGCCTCCACTTTACATACATTAGCTGTAGGAACATTTTTATTACTTTTATCAACAACAGCATAGACATTGTCACCTCCATTTGGAGGAGTAATATGCTGTATGTTTGGATCAGAGGATCGATTTTCCTCACTATTTATACAAGGCGCTTTAGGTTTTGGTTTGATAGTTGGTTTCTGTTTCACTTTTGTTTGCCTTAGTTCTGAATTCGCAGAATAACTACAGTTAGCATTCAAATGTGCATCGAGTTCAACTGTGCTGTAATCTTCGTCCATGCTTATTATATTGTAGGAGATAGTTGGTATATCCTCATCAACGGTACTGTAATTTCCTTCAACGCTTAATCTTTTATTAGAGGATCTTGCTGTATCCATATCAGCGGTACTGTAGTTACCACCATTAATATTAAATTCCTCTGCTGGTACGTATAGTACATTGCTTTGCAACGTATCGTCACTTTCTTCTTGCTGATATGAGTTGTTTACATCTCCATTGGTTCCTGCTTTTTGTGTTGATTTTGTTCTAGTGAAACCAAAAAGAGAAAAAAACAGATGCTTTAAATATAACCCCTTATAAATACTGATATACAACATAGAACATAAAATTCTACAAAGTGCATTAGTATACACCATACCCAGGTATTAAAGAAACTGAATTGAAAACTTATTGGACATATTATATATACTTATGGGAAAAAGAAACGCAGGGTAACATAATATGCTCCTATTTTTTTACTGCGTGGCGTAAAATTACGAAAACTAGACAGACGAGTGGCTTGGTCAGTGAGCACTAAAATCGGTGTCTAAAGCTACGCAACCGTGAAAGGTATCATGTGACACAGAGAAAGTGACAAAAAGCAAATAACACGTGCAGAATAATGATAGCAAGTTCGTCAACACATGTGTGCATTCCACTATTTAAAGTTAGTTCGAATCTCTTGTAATCATGACACGGCTGACGGAAGTTCATAGGGGTCAGGCTATTACATTGCTAATGCAAGGTCAAAGGCAACAACAAGTTGCTTTGCAATTTGGTGTGAATGTTTTTACCATAGAGCGTCTTGTTCGTCGTCTGACAGATACTGGAAGGGTTGCCGAATGTCCTCGACGGGGACGTCCGCGTGTAACGACGCCACGTCAAGACAGGGCTATTCGTCTTGCGGACCTGCGTAGTCACCACGCTACTGCCACTGAAACCGCTTTAACTACGGTAGGCAATTATAATCGCCACATTCACCCAAAAACTGTGATAAACCGATTGCGCGAGTTTGGTCTGTGAGCTCGTCGATCTTACATTGGTTTTCCTCTCACTCGTGCACGTTGCGCGCCTCGTATGGTTTGTTCGGCGGCACATCGTTCCACACAATTTCCAATGAGGCAATGGAGAGGGGTCTTTTTTACAGATGAGTCGCGGTTCACTCTTTTTCGTCCGGATTGTCGACGTCGTGGGGGAACGCTTCGCCGACGCTTGCGTTATTGATAGGAATAGGTCTGGGGGTGGCTCGCTTATGGTCTGGGGAGGGATATCTCACGGGTTAAAGTCGACGTTGATTGTGATTACCGGTAATTTAACAGGCGTAAGATATAGGGATAAAATCATCCGTCCGGTTGCAGTTTTGTCCGCAATCGAACATCTGGGGGACGAAATGGACAGGATAGTAAGGGGGCGGCGGAATGCTCCCGCCAATCTCGACCAATTAAAGGCTGCCTTGTTGAAAGAGTGCGGTAATATCCCCATGAGAAGGATAAATGCTCTGATGAACTCAATGCACATGAGAATCAGGGCTGTAACAGATGCGCGAGGGGGGCATACGAAATATTGACGAGTTAATCGATTTCACTTTAACATATTGGGGGTACTGTTAAATTGGTTTCAATTACTCATGAATTATTTATCAAAATCTAATGAAATTTTAAAATCTTGCTGATTAAATTTTTTTCTCTAACCTTATATATTAATATTGAAAAAAACATTCGAATAAATAATATTAAATACCCTAAAATGTTGACCCTGCGTTTCTTTATAACATATTATATATAAACCACTTTAATTCGAAATTCACAGTGCTACAGTGAACCATGTATTTTATTTACAGGCTGTCATTATTACAACTACAATAATATTATACATTTTTCTGCTGGCTATAAAGACAATAGTAAGTCGATATACCCCCATCCACCACATCCGAAAGACTACTTCCCGAAGTTGTGGTAAGGGGACATAAACGTACTATTGTCCGAATAACCAGTAAATAAGTGTCTTATTTTAGCAAAGGCAGCCTAGTGTTGCCAGGGGCCGTGGTGGTCGTGATCGAATGGAAGTTGGATTTACATATACCTATGAAAGCAGTGCCTACGACCACTAACGTTGTAAGTTCGAATCTCGCTAATGGATTGGTGTACTGGATACCACATTGTGTGATATTGTGTCAGTGACTTGCGACAGGCCGGGAATGTTCTCGAGGTACTCCAGGTTTCGTCACCAATAAAATTGACCGCCACGATATAACTGTAGTATTTTTGATAACCTTAACCCCACAACAAAACGCATGCGTGGGATATTGTTTTTTGCTCTGGTATTGAAATGTTTAACTTTCTTTTACATGAATTCAAATCGACTAGGTCGTTTTTCTTATAGATTACAGTACATCTTATTTAGGGCGTGAAACAATGCATGATATGTCTTCTGTAATACAGAGAACAGCCTTATTGGACGACAGCACCACGTATTCCTCTACTGTTGGGGATATTGTCATGCAGAAATATCCCCATTCGGTATATTCAAGCCCTTCTGGAATAAATAAAATATTTACTAACCTTAGACATACTACAACTAAAACTACCAGCAGTATTAAAGCTACACTAGAGCCAGCACCGATTGCAATATATGTTGTTTGTTCAATTCCTGTAAGAATAATTAACTACTTTGAGAAAAAAAATTAACTTGGTTCGAAATTAAGAACATAATGGCAATGCCAAACAGTATATATGAAAATGTAGACTTTAGTCTGAATTAATATGACTTAATACCAAAAGCGCAACCAGGAATACAAGCTCAAAAGATATACAATACATGTTCGATGGCGAAAAGAAGAAGGACTTAAAACAATGATCGATTAAACACTACACGAATACCAACAAAATTAGCATTACCGGAACCCCCGTGTTACCCTTTATGACCCCTAACAATGCTCATGTTGAGGCATGGCAGGAATGTTTGAAATTAGTTTTGAGGAATTGTAATAAAAACATGTTGTCGTATTGACACTCTTTTTAAGAGGCATATTGTCATTTTCTGGGACTATTAAATGGTATCATATCTGGTTCTATGACAATATGAATGTCCAATAGATCGGACCATATCTTAAATTACTTTGTGTTGACAGGTCACTCGATATTCCTCAAATATAGTCTTAAATGCCCCTTCTCCTTGGAAATACTTCAAGATGAGTGCCAAATAACCTCTGTATATACTTATAATGTGTGTTCAATTGACATGGTTATACGACACAAGTATTTATTGTGCCTTATTCGGTGCACTAAACGAGTGTTCAGTACAATTTATCATGCAAAATGGGTGTCAAATGACCCCGTGTCATGATTGAAAATAAGTGTAAGAAAAACCTAGCCATACCTACAATCAAGTGCCTAATAGCAATGGAGTAAAACTCACGATGAATGTACAATGGGCACTTCAAATAACGTAGAATAAGAGCCAATTCAGTCTTCTTATGCCGCACTAAAATGAGAGCTAAATGGCACCGAATCATACATCGAAATTGATACGTCAAATTCCCCCATACTTTAAAATGAATGTCCAGCGTCTTCTGATTTTAACATTGATAACAATCCGACATGTTTGTGTATAGCGATTCTGCATTATTCCACACAATTGAATAATAAAAAATAATAATAACAATAAATTAATAACAGTGTAATTATACTAGTCAACACAAGAAACAATACAAAGTTTTTTTTTAAATATATTTTTATATTAAAACCAAAACAATTGTTTAATATCATTTACGTCAATGTTTGCGTGAAACGCGTTGATCCTCACAAAACAAACAATAACATCCTGTTCCGTAACGGAAAAATTCCGGAAAGTCAATTTTCCGTCCCATGATCGAGTTTGCGATGATCGCATGAGAAATTTAAATCAACTGTGGTCATTAATTGTGCTGTCAACAAAAGTAAACAATTTGTCATTCTGAAAATTTGAATTTGTAGAACAACGTTGATGCCACTGCTCCGTCAAAATGAACGTGAGCGAGCGATGAATAGGTACATGCTGGAATGACTCACCAGGCAGTTGCAGACCACTTTATTGTGTCTAGAATAACCATTTCAAGGCTAATGATTCGTCTTCGACAAACAGGTAGGATGAAAGACAGACCCGTAACGGCAGGCCGCATGTGACGCCACAACGTCAAGATAAACATTTATGCCTTATTCACCTCCGGAACCTTATGATAACGGCAGAGGACAATACCGTAGAACACCTGGTCTAGCAATCGTCCGAATTTCAGTTCAGACTGTTCGCAGAAGAATACGTAAATCTGGACTCCGAGCTAGGGGTCCGGTGGTAGGACCGCGATACTAGCCTGGGTTCGTGTACGCTGTCGTTGGAGGCTTCACACCTGGCAACACATCCTTTTTAGTAATGTATTCCGACTTTCACTTCGTTTTAGCGATGTACGTTGTCATGTGTACTGAAAACGTGGGGAACGTTTAACGGACCAGTGTGTGGACGAGTCCGACCGTTTTGGAGGCAGCAGTGTAATGGTCTGGGCTGGCATTGGTCATGATCGTCGCACTCAGCTCAAGTTTGTTCAAGGAACGTTGAATGCTGTAAAATACAGAGACGATATTCTTGATCCTATCGTTCTGCCCTTTCTGCAACAGTGAAACTTTTATCAAGTCTTTCTAAACCAGAATCACATCCGTGTTCTTCATTGACCGGCATTATCACTGGATGTGTCACCAATTTAACATTTATGGGATAAACTCGGTAGACGTTTTCGCCACCGTCAACATCCATCGGAAATACTACAAAAGCTGCGTGACACACTTGTGCACAAGACTTTATCCAATCATTGATTGGTTCTATGCGTCGGAGATGCGAAGCTGTCGTTGCTGAACTTCGCAAACCTCAATACTGCATGACAATTTCTGTCTGCCCATGATTTTTCTGATAATGATATTGAGAAATCTTGTTGATAGTGCCTTATTGGCTATGCCCATATAAATCTAAATTATACGATTTTTTTCGAATTTTTTCTCTATGTAAAAAAATATTGAGCATTACATCCTTCTATAGTTTCTTTTGTTGACAAGTATATTAATTTTCAAATTTGTTAGATACAATATACATGTAGTTCTTGATTAATCGAATGATACTTCCATCTTTTTACTGTACACTTGTTGAGTCTACGAAATTAAATTCTAAAATTATTATTAAATATTCCAATTGACCTGTAGCTTTAGCATTGTCTTGATAAACTGTGTTTATTATTATTATGTTACCTGTTGTCGCATCTGTAGTCATTGATGGAGATACAACTCTGTTAGATGTATCCGTCGTTGGTGTAGTAATTGTAGTATCTCCTGTTGTTCTCAGTGTACTTGATTTCGCCGAAACAGTCATGTGTGGAGATGAAGTTGTTGTTATTGATGAATATTCAACGTTACCTGAAGAATCAGTTGTTGGGTCAGAATTTATTGTATGGTGGGTTGTCTGTTCTGTTATCGTTGGAGCATCACAATCAACTCTTAAAACTTGTGAATGGTTACTCCTGCTATCTGAAATGATGCAATGCGATGACCATGAATGTGTGCATTACTGAATATTTCACCTTATGGAGGGACGTGTGTTACTCATCTATGTATGGTCTGTATAAATTGAATAACCCGAAAAATGTTATTATTCTTCATATAATTGCAAGTTTATGGCGGAGCTGTAGAATTGTTCTAAAAGTATATGCTATTGATCAATCTATTTATGGAACAATGTGCTTTGTCTGATATGCGTAGTTGTTGTCATTACTTTCATAGACATGTAATGGTATGCGAGGTATCACTACTAGTACGTCACTGGGAAGGATGGCCAAAATACAATAAATAGAGATTTAATATATTATTTGCTATTGTGATTATAAGTGTGGATATCATACTGGTCGATTCGTGACAGTTAAGGTATCTTATGTACATAATACATTTTCTTATTTATAGGTTCTAATGCTACGATACCTCGGTGTATCCGCATACAATATCCTCTTGTAAAGCTTCCATTTATTATTCTAGATTTGAACTGCAGAGAACTGTTTTTTAACAGTTGTATGTGGCGAAAATTAACATTGTTCATACATTCAATTGGATCTATTGGTGGTCCGATAGACATAATAGGTATATGATTGATGTCAACAGCAAGTCCACATTGAGCTATCACTGGTGCTGATGATATAGAACCGTCATATTTACTCAAGCCAATAGATATTGGTTCTATTTGATTGTCTATCGTTACTCGACATATACAGTCATCTTGTTGTATGATAATACGTAACACAACACTGTCTACTGAGAAATTTCCAGAATATTGAACGTTCTCTGTTGCAAAGCTTGACTTGCACATATCAGTCACTGTAAGAAAGAGAATAATTATGTGTAGTGATATATAGTGATTATTCCTCAATATATATTTTCCATGTAAAATTAAAGACGGATAAAATGGTTATTTTGTTCCATAAAACTGTTGGTTCATAAAATTGTAATCAAACATCACATATTTCCCCATATTTTTTATGATTCGCATTTTTCTGGTTTTAAGAAGCAGAAAACATACAAATATTTGTTTACCAGATGAGACACTGCAATCATAATGCAGGCAGACTTGATAAAATATTGGATGATCGTAATTCATTTAATTTGTTTAAAATTGTTTTTAAAAAACTAGCTAAATGTTAATATTGATATTATTACTTCAGACATGTATACATGTATGTGTGTTTTTTTAATTTGCATATTGTTTCATATTTGAAGTGTACTGTGTTAATAAACACTCATGGAAGTTCTCAATTTTATTTACCTATTGTTCTGTTCTTAATATTTGACGGACATGGATCTGGGACCACTGTTGTTATGCCTAGAAATAATAAAAAAAGAAGATTGTGAATAAACAGGTAAATAAATACCAACATCATCAACCGTAACCATTCCGTTGACAAACTTCAAATTGTTAAATGCAGACACTAGAACAAAAATAATATAAAGGCTGGTTTTTGGAACAGAGACAGGAAATACACTTCTTCATGTTTGATATATCTACCGTCCATAGCTAGGCAAAGCAATAAATAAAGTGCTTGTATAGCATCCGCAAATCAAAATAATACACACTCTACTGTAATAAAATCGACATAATCACTACGAATACAAATGTCACTTAATTAAATAATAGTTATGTAAGTAGATTATACTAATCGTAGACCATTACTGTTGCGATAAATACATTATAATCACGAATCTGTAAATATATTTTAAATTATTTTGTCATTAAAGATCCACTGAAGGGTAACTATACCATCGTATGAAAATTTACATACTATATACCCCCATGCTCGTCAAACACTAGTGTGTTGCTAATACTGGGAAAAGTTGTAATTATGTAACAAATTATCCTACCGTTATACTGCTGAAGAATCACTAATATCGCGTATATAACAAATATCATGTTCTACGTTTTATGTTGTCTCGGGTGTCAATCCGGAAGTTTATAAGATCAACAAGCAATGTACACTATACCTTGGCAAGAATATACAAATTAAATGTCTTTAAACAGTTGAATGACTCCATGGCGATACATAATGCACGTTAAATATTTGTTACCTGTTATTCAATAGTGCATAACAATAACCATGTACACCTATTACATGTAGAAGTAATATATATATCACGGTTTTCTGAGTTAAACTGTAAAACAAACGAACGCGAACCGTCAGAATTTTTAACCGTTTAACTCTGAAAACGTGGTGTAAATGATTTGTAGCATGAATCCATGCAATATTACATCTAGGTTGTTGATTATTTATTACACGGCTCTCTGAGGGTAATACAATTACAGCCCAGATTTAAAGTGTGCAATACCTCGTATCTGCGTGTATTATTTCATAGTTCTTAGCTGTTGCTTACATTCTGGTATATACACCATAGAAAAGATTAAAGAAAAAAAAATGCATTCAGATTACAAGTGATAGCTATAACATGGAAGGCCGGCGTCAGATTGCGTTAACTAGTATCACGATCCTGTGCTGTATTCACAATAACAGCTTCTAATATTCTACTATAACGGTGTAGTATAAATTTGTCTTTTGTTTTTACTAATAAGCACGATAAACGACATGGGATATCATACCTTTATAATTAAGTGGCTTATCTATTTAACGTAGATATCGTTGCTTGACTAAAATGTCTAATATATTAATAATTTTATTTTTACAATAAGTAAATTTGCTAAATACTTCAATTACAACTACGTATATGTCCTTTGAAGTTGAACGTGAGATCACCCTCAGTTTTTTTAGTGGGGTTCGTGTTACTCGATCTTTAGTTTTATATGTATGATTTGTGGATCGTTGTTTGTCCTTTTGTGCTTTTTCTTTTGGCCATTGTGTTGTCTGTTCT
>MJUT01005820.1:366062-378190 GCA_002080005.1 Gigantidas platifrons
TCTCCTTAAAGATGCATATAACCCACGATCTACCACGCAAGCACGCTAATCACTACATCATTGATGCGGTTCGACTGATGATGCACCAATGTAGCTCCACAATATTGATTGATTTGATTTTAATTTTTGGTGTTTGGCGACCAGTGTTTAGTGGTGGAGGAAGCCGGAGTACCCGGAGAGAACCACCGACCACGTGCAAGCAATTGGTAAGCATTATCACTTGCGGTTGTGAGTCGAGTGCACCCTTTTTTATAATATACAAAGCCAGGCGCGAGCCCACAGCGTATTGGTGATGGCCTTGCACGAGTTGTTAGAACCAACGACCTAACTCGTTGAGCCATCCGGACTCTTCCACAATATTGATACACCGGGCAAAACCAAAGGGGCACGACAAAAACAATCCAAGTAAACCAACAGCTATTAAAATATAATTTTAAAAACGAATGATGACCTAAAACTACACATGTTACTGTAAGCTATGAAAACCCGTGCGACTATCGTCCAAATCAATAATGGCCTGACAGACATTCTGCGTATGTAGTGTGGGGTTTGTGTTGTTTGATATTTAGTTTTCTGTGTTGTGTGTTTGTTTTCATTTGCCAGTGTGTTGTCTATCCTTCTTCGACTTCCGGTTTCTTACTGCCACATGTGTATCTTCAATCTCATTTTAGTGTTTATCTTGCAACGTCAAAAAATCCTAAATTAATGTCAAAATTTATCCATCTTTCCCCATGGTGTCATTATTTCTCTCTATCCGGTAGCTGTTCCTTATCCTTACCTATCGATTTAAGTTAATAATAATATTGTTACAGTTAATGCAAACAGGAATAAAACAGATTTGTTACTGAAGCCTTTGTTTTCTGTTTATTGCTTTGTCGACAAATTTTGCCATTTTTCCTTCTTTATTTTGTCATTGTGTTGTCTAACGTTTGAAGACACCAGAGAGGTAATCGTAAATCAAAAATCGTAAATCGAAAGGACAGACAACACAATTATCAAAAGAATAAACAATGATCTACAGACATTACACCGAAATCAAAAGATTGTACGGCTTCTTTTTCCCCCTTTGATATCTTAAGCTTTTCGCTGTAAATTTGTGAAATAAAGCATTACAAAGATAAACTGCAATGCGCTATTATAAAACATAATATGTTGACCGCATCCTCAATTCCAGAGTCGGCAAATGTGTATTTTAAGAATGGCTAAATGACTCTGTGCTAATGGCTATGTTCATTACCGCTCAGGTAACTGGAACAACATCTCTATTTTTTTTCTTTATAAGAAATAAGAACTAAATGGCAGCTTTATTCCTCTCACTGAAAATTACTTATTTCTCATTTTCAGAAAACAAATATGACAACACTATCAAAATGCAATCTATAATGTATCTAAAGAAAACTTTTTGATTCAATCTCTCTCTCTCTCTCTCTCTCTCTCTCTCTCTCTTTACTGTAATATACTTTATTCACCAGAAACCTCAAACGATTGTTATCATTGTCAGATTGATCTTAATGCATTAGTTGCAATAAGTTTTAAAAGTATAATTAAAACCGTGTAGGCATAAATTTTATGAGAATAATTTTAACTATTGTTCGAGTTCTCAATTCATGTTAGTCGTCATTTGTCCATCGGTTTCAACACTAATATATTCTCCTTCCATACATACTACGTTGTTAGAGGGCTGGGATCTGTCAACATCAATGGTATTATATTGACTATCAATAGTATCATATTCCTGGACTGGCACGCTCTGTGCATTAGTTGTCAAATCACGGTAATGTATGTTATATTCTACTTGATGATTGGAATTATTTCCACTCTCGTTTGTTCTTCTTGCATTTAGTATTGCTTTGTACCTATAAAGAAATCCAGATATCATTTATGATTTAAGCTTTGATTAATAAATGATCTGATGCAAATAATAAAATAAACCCCACAATGTTCATTGCTCAAAAATGATATAGTTTCCAATGGTTAACACATCACATATTGAAAACCTTTCGTATTGGGGTTATCTTTGTGCATTACAATAGAGCAGAAATTAAGCGAAGACTTCCTAAATGCTAACATTTCCACTTGTATTACCTCTTTCGTTCGAGCTGCACATGAGGTCGGTGGTGATCTAGTGGTTAGCACAATCAATCGATTGAAAAGCCACTGTCTTTGAATGAACAAAATATTGAAAGGTTTACTAGCTACTTCTCCATAAAATTAAGAAAAAAATAAAATATTACTTAATAAAACCACACTATGCAAAACTGTTTCAAACTAAGAAACATTGCTTATTCAAAGCAGCGAAATTAATTCCATGCAAGCTTGTGTTATAATAGAATGCATATGGAAATAAATTCAATTCAATCCAAATATAAAAATCAGTTGAATTCTTGCAATTATGTAATTATTATAGAATACCTCCATGGATATTTTCATTTTTGACCTTTATTTGTTCTATGCAGAGCTTGAAGATACCAAAGGGGTAATCAGAATCCGTTAATCGAAGACGAACAGACAACACGATGGAAAAAAGAAAAAGACCAAACGGGACAAACAACGATCTACAAAATATACAAATCAAATAGAAACGTTTTAAGAGTTCATCTAAGTGCATTAATAGGTTCAATTAAATGATAACTATTTAAATACATATGTGAAGAGAACTCCATTAAAGAGACCATTAACATTGTCCTATCATAATCGTTGTACTATATATTGGCTACTGTTTATACAGGAAAATATATATTTACAAACCTTATGCACGTCATAGCTAAAGCTATCAGAAGTATAATGGCAACTGTACTAGAAAATGTATTGAGTGTAATATATGTTGTTTTATCATTTTCTGCGACAACAAAAAAAAGAAAGAACAGAAAAAAATAGTATCTAAGCTTAATTTGAATAGTACATAAGACAAATATTTAATACAGTGCATTATATATATATGTGTGTAGGCTTTATGCCTTATGGTGTTTAACGCCACTTTCAAAAATATTTCAGCTATATCGTGGGGTCAGTTTAATTGGTGGAGAAAACCGGAGGACCCGGGGAAAATCGCCGACCTGTCGCAAGTCACATACAAACTGCATCACATATTGCTATTCCCCTCGCCCTGATCGGGATGCGAACCCAAGGCATCAGTGGTGATAATCACTGATTGCATAAGTAGCTATAACACATGTGTCTAAGCGTGTGTAGATGGTACATATATACTTAATATTATAATTTGACAGCAAACTAACTCAGCAATGTTTATTATATTGTATAGGATAATGAAGAATTCATTATACAGTCACAGGAAATAAAGTATATTATACAAACATCTGAGCAGGTGACAACCATACAATATATCTGTCCCACTGGATCTCAAAGTTCCTTGTGATACTAGGTTAATACTAAATATTATATACGTCTGAAAATTAAACCAAACAGTGTTAGAATTGGATTTTTGAGCTGTCAAATATTTGATCTTCCATCGACGGGATTTGAACTCACACCATTGATACACTGCAGCACCAATCGCTTAGCCTTATGTCCAGCGCCCTAGACCACTCGATCACATCCACTACTATATATTGTAAAGCAGAACTCTGAAAATTATGTGGGCACCATTTAAATCTATTGATGACACTATGATTCTAAGTAATATTGCACTAATACAAATATCAGGGAATATTGCACTGTAACTTTTGGTTTTTGATGAAACCAGTTGACCAGTGGAAGACCACCAAAATGCTAAAAGTAAAATATCAGACTTTATCACACAAGGCTTTATCAAATGCACGATTTCACAAGCTGGAATAGAACTCACAAACTTTAGTGGTGATTGGCAGTGGTGGCATTGGCTAATGTAAATACAACTACAAAACTATTTTGTATCAGCGCTGTGCAAAACTATAGTCAGTTATTGTTCTTTAAAGCCAAAAATGAGTAATTTTTCAGCTATGTTATGGCTAGAACAAGTTGATAGCTCACTGAAATAGCCATGTCGCTCCACTTGGACGCATTATCAGGATTCCAGTATGGTGTTGTTGTTTTTTTCTAAAGCCTATTTACAGTTCATATATAATATAATTATTACTAAATCTAAGGTTCTTCTCCTTCAGTCATAGGTAACCTGAGCTGATTTTGACTATTTTATATAAAGCCTTCAGTATTTCTGCTCCTAAAGATTTTTAGTAATTTTTTGACTCTCCAATCTTTTCATTTTGACAGTACCTGATGAATGTTATTCCAGAAATGTCTTGAGACCTAAATTTGATTTCTACATTTTTAATTGAACATGGTCTTCAGGAAGTATAATATTTCATCACATGTCTTATTTCAGACTGCAGTAAATTTGATGCAGAAAAAAAACTATTGTCCAATTGTCGTGTTTATATTGTGCTGCTCCATCCCAGCATAGCCCTTTATTTGATAATAATATGCAAGACAAGCTTGAAGAAGTTGTTAGGAGAGACAATGCAATGACCAAAATAAAAATAACAATGAACTACAAAACACTACACTAGATTTATGTGGTGATTATTTAAGAAATAAATCATGGAAGCCAGAATGTGTTTTGAGTTTTAGCATATGTTGGCGGATATTAGTATTTACTAACATCCACCAATCAATGTTAAAGCTCAAAACACATTCTGGATTCCATGATTTATCTCCATTCTGATATGTCTAAGGGTACAAATGCGGTAGTATACTTTGATTGGAAGACGGTAATTTATATTTTCGTTTGCGTACAATGTCGCACACATTTTATGCTGCCAAATTCGAACAGACGATAATTCATCAACATGTACATTTATGACGGGAAAGTCAGTCAGATTCAGCGGTGCATGTGCTAATGAGATTATATCCAATCGATAATTCGCCCGTTTGTTCACAAAGCGAAAGAAATGTTAGAATTGTCTATAATAAATGTCATATATATTTGAGTGACCATTTGATAGAAACCGATTTCTTTAAATACTAAAAAAGGGGGCGTTGTGGCCAGATCGTATGGTAGTTGGATTTGCAACTACCTATGCAATCAGTGCATATCACTACTAATGTTGTGAGTTCGAATCTCGATCAGGGTGAGATGTACAACATTATGTGATAAAGTTTAGCAGTGACTTACAACATGTCAGTGGTTTTCTCCGGGTTCTCCGTTTTTCTCCACCAATAAAACTGACCGCCATGACTGAAATATTGTTGAAAGTGACGCAAAACACCTTAAAACCAAACAACCAACCAACACCATCAATCAAGTAAAACAATAAAATAACAACATCAATAATAAAAATAACAACATTCAAAATGGCAATTATACATATTTATTTTCTACTCTTTAGCAACTAATCTTATCAACCAATAAATTGTTAAAACAATGATCTAATGGGTACATAATTTTATTAGACAGTGTGTTTCATTCCCTTCACAGTTTTACAAGGTGTACTTTGGCATTAGATTTACCTTGATATGCACAACCACCAACCCATAACTGTCCACAGGTATCAATATCAAGTGAATATGGGAATGTAACCCCCTTATCTAACATGACTTTATACGTCAGAAGTTGTCCCCCTTCTCCTGAAATAACATGTAAGGTATGGTTGTTACAGTCAGCCACTATAGCATTACCTAATGATGTTGTCAATATATCCCTAGGTTTAAATGGTTTGTTTTCTGTATTGATTTGAGGATGTCCCTGGTAGGTCCACTTTACATCCGCATCCTTCCCCAATGCCACAACCCTCCCCTCATCGTCATATGTCCTGTCAATAACTACTATATCACTATTTACACTCGTGACTCTCCACGGGACAGTAAATAGTCTTTGTTTATGTTTATTATATTGGTAACATTGTATCTCCTTCTTGTTCACACCAAATACAATAACTTTCCTACAACTTCTGTCTGTTAGTTTGAATGTAGCTGCTTTTTCTATGACACCCAGTATAATGTTATTGTAATTAGTCACGTGGATTCTAAGTGGTATTAGTGGTACCACAGACATGAAAGGTTGCATTTCTCCCGACTTTAACAGTTTGACCTCTGAACTGCCTTTAAGAGATATAAGAATTTCGTTACTTTGTGCCAGTGCCATGTCACGAACACAGACAGGAATCTCCTTAATAGTTTGGATATAATCATATATTGCAACATGTTTTAAAACACTCCTTTCATCATTATAAATCCATACCGTTTTATTATCTAGTGATACCAGTTTATTAACTCTAGATACATAAGTTTTGTAAGTCTTTAAGACTGTAAGGTCTGAATCAACTGATTTGCCTGATTCTTCAACCGAAGTCGTAATTCCTGATGCTTTGACATCAATAATGTAATGTTGAATAAAAGTTTCAAATTTCAAATGTATCTTTTTACACTTGTTACAAATAAAACTGTTGCACTGAACACACCTCCATCTAATGTTTGTATTAGTCTCACAAAGATCACATGGTTTCGGTGCCTGTATATTCCTTATAGACTGAGAAAATGCCATCACAAAACATAAGTCCCTTTACTGTCCCAAATTAAAGTAGATTTTGATATCAGACTTACATTTGTTTTATCAATATCTAGCTACATGGTAGTCATGGGATCGTCCACTTATATTTCAAGGGGTATCAGGATGTACCTTGATAAATACACATTAAATAGAGTCTTTCTTAATATAATTTTATTACTATATTGTGATTTATTAAATATATATACACTGTACCTATATATGCTTTAGGTAGGATTTCTCTTCATCCATCAGAATAAAGTAAATTGCCCAACTACATTGAAATAATGTTATCTCTGTAGAATTATGGACTTTATTTGTATCTTCAAATATATTAAAATTGATGATCATGCCATATAGATAATGCTTAAAGTATAAATCTATGAGAGACCTCCTTGGATTGTTTTCAAAAATTTTTCATGAAAAATAGTGTGTCATAATAAACTTGTTGTATGAAGTGATTTGAAACAAAAGGATAATTGTTTATTTTGGTATCATTCCATAATTTTTTAAAGCCAATAAGGGAAGATCTTGAATTGCCCCTCCCACCCCAACCCCCTCCATTTTTTTCTAGTTTTAATTAGATTGATAATTGTCGATACAGACATATTCCCTTCTGATTGGTTTCTTGTGTATAATACCCACTCGTGATTATTACCTTACCTGTCCAAATACTATGTGAATTTTGCTCTAGCTTGGCTTCCAATGACTTCTAAGCATCACTTGTGGGTCAATGATCTGTCTGTCTGTCTGTCGTACATCATAGTTTTATTTCTATTCTTTTTATTTAAAACTGCACAACCAAATGGTCTTAAAGTTGTGAATTAAGTAAATAAAAAAAAAATTCTCAAGGACTAGAAATAGAAAATAAACATGGTATGCAATAGAAAAAATAAAAAGATATGTTTTAAACACTTAGAGATAATTTTATGTGATTTTTGTTGAAATTCAACATGGCTACTAGACCAATAATGTTTTCTGATAGACTGAAATCTCACAAATTTATGTGAACACACATGGGTGTTGTATGTCTCTGAAATATTGGTGGTAATATTATGATATGGGTTCGTCTCAACATCTCTCTGTAGACACTATGGTTTATGTGCAATAACTTTTGCTCTGGTTGACTGCTCCTTCTGAAGTTTGTAAGCGACTGGCAGCAGGTCTGTGGTTTCCTCCAGGTACTCCGGTTTCCTCCACCAATAAAAGTGACTGTCAATATATAACTGACATTTTGTTGAAAGTGACACTAGTGCAAATATCAGGGAATAGTGCACTGTAACGTTTGGTTTTAGACGAAACCAATTGATCTGGTGAAGACCATCAAAATGCTAAATGTAAACATCAGTCTGTATCAAATAAGAATATATCGAGTGCACCTCGGCACAAGCAGAAATAGAACATACAAACTTTTTTTAACAATTGAAAGAAGAATTTATTAAACTTATGCAGTTAACAATTCTTTGAAAATACAGCTACTCACAAATGATAATGGTGATTAGCACTGGTGGCATAGGTCAATTGACTTACACGGATACTGAAAAGTATCGGTCAGTGTGATGTTAACGTTTATTTACAATTCGTATATCATGTAATTATTACTTAATTTAATGTTCTTCTCCTTCAAGCATAGGTAATATGAGCGGATTTTGGCTATTTTATATAAAGCCTTCAGTATGTCTGCTCCTAATGATTTTTAGTAATTTTTTTACTCTCCAATCTTTTCATTTTGACAGTACTTGATGAATGTTATTCCAGAAACGTCTTGAGACCTAAATTTGATTTCTACATTTTTAATTGAACATGGTCTTCAGGAAGTATAATATTTCATCACATTTCTTATTTCAGACCGCAGTAAGATTGATGCAGAAAAAAACTATTGTCCAATTGTCGTGTTTATATTGTGCTGCTCCACACTAGCACATTTGAACATTATATGCAATAAAAGTTTGAAAATACCAAAGGGTTGCTACGACATTGTTAGGAGAGACAAGGCAATGACCAAAATAAAAATAGCAAACGATGATCTACAAATCACTGCACTAGATATATGTGGTGATTATTTATGTTTTTACTACCAACGTGCATATAATTTACATATGGGTAGCAAGGTACCGGGTGGCTCAATGAGTTATGTAGTTGGATTACCAATCAACTCATACAAGCATATCACCAATAAGGCGTGTGTTCGCGCCCGGCTTTGTAAATCACGAAAACGGGTGCATTTGACTCGCAACCGCAAGTGATACAGTTTACCAGTTGCTTACCGATGGTCGGTGGTTTACTCCGGGTACTCCGGCTTCTTCCACCACTAAATCTGGTCCCCATGATATAGCCGAAATATTGCTTAATTGGTGTTAAGCACAATAAATCAATCAATCATTCACACGAGTTACAGGTAAATACAAAAATAAAAATGGTTTCAGCTAAATGATATATTAATAAAGCAAATAGGACTAAACAGTTTTACAAAACAATCAATGTTCACATGTGGTAGTCCAGAATGTATAAAAATTACTGTTGAAAGCAAAACATGCTGGATCAATCATCCTAATTATCTTCCATTTTGCCGTTTTAGGGTTTTATGCATTTTTATATAACCCCAAGTTATATTGTATGGCACAGTTGTCTGTCTGTCTGTCTGTCTGTCTGTAGATAGCATTGTTCCTTGTGATAACATAAGTTTTAGTTGATGGATCCTTCTGAATTATTAACTCGAGGATCCTTGGCACTGAATAAAGGTTGGTATTGATTTGGGTATTGTAATCCTACAGGTTTCCAAACAAGAATTCATAGGGTGCAAAAATAGATGCCTCTGTTATTTGTATCTGTATTGAATTCCTTTGGAAAGTCTCTTTAAAACAAAAAGCTTAATCTTATTATGTAACTATTACAGCTTTAACATAAAATGGGCCCTCAAGAGGAATGTTTCAACTTTCCAACATTTTTTATTTTCATCAAATGTAAATTAACTCATTTACAAAACAATCATTTTAATGGGGGTATTGATGGGCAATACACTATTGGGGTCTAAAAAGGGCCATCCAATTGTGATGCAGTATTCCTTCGAATTGATTATGCATAGTTGCCTCTGGAATGTCAAGGGATTTCCTCTATCTCTTATAGCTTCAGAGATAAACTCAATCGAAAGGGGACAACAAAAGCTGAATTCCAAAATTTGAACATTCTTATTTTACATCCAATTTAAATGCAGTTTTCACAAAATGATTATCTTAATGGATTATTGATGGGCCATTTAAAAAATGTAATCTTCCGAAATTTCACATATTTGGAAGGCATTTTTAACACTTGAAACTGTAAAACTAAGACAAATTTCCAAAATACAATAAGTCCAGCATATTACTGTGTCAAGCAAAATTATGTGTCCACACTTTGATATACACTTGTTCAACTTTTCTCTGTCGACATTGTGTGGCTGTATCATGCTTCGCTCTGTGTAGACCTTTATTTTGAATGCATTCATTCTCTTAAAGTTATATATTTTTGAGTGCATTCTAAGATCATTGTGATCATTCAGCTAGAAACCAATTTATAAAATATATCGTTTATACGTGTTCTATAATTTATCATGTCACATGAATTAGGTTGTTTCGAATCATATCAATTTCGACCACGTTCCGTCTTTTTCGTGTCTTGACGTCTGAACAAATAGGCAGGCGACTTCGGTGTTTACGCTATTACTGTGACAACGTCAGCATATCATAGTCGTAGATGCGGTAGATTATAAGTAATTGTAATATGGAGACGCCAAGGAAACCGCTGAATAAATACTGGTGTTCGGTATCCCACTGTCTTATATAAGAAATATATACATAAAGGCAGATCGTTTTCCTTTCATGATGCTGACAGCCGCAAATAAAGAAAGAAAACAAATTTAATTTTAAAGAATTATTTGTCTCTGCGTTGAAGTCTTTGATACAAATAAAATAATTTAATTGATATATGTCTTTTACAGAAAATGCTAAGATATTTTTAACTTGAGAATCGAACGTTAAAACGGCACATCGATTGGAGTTTTTGTTGTGTACATTGACACCGGAAACTCAGGGCCTTTAGTTCCATCGAAATCACGTGATCTGGCAGACGAAAATAACAAAATTTTGACGGAATGGAAATGATTCGAAACAACCGAATTGACAAATTGCATCTATTTAATAATACGATAAATGTCCTTATTGGGGGAAGAAAAGCTGATTATTTCAGATAACCTTTACTTTGTATTATGAAAAGAAAATTAAACAGTTATCGTCAATAATTCAACCAATATTAACAAAACGAACAACGACTTCGCACATATCATGTTATTTGTGTGGCCCGACACTGAAAATTATAAATCACACTCAGTTAACTTGCATGTAGGCATTACAACTACACTGATCATGGAAAGGTTGCCGAAATAGTATTTGATATCTACATTTTCATTACCATCTATGGGTCGACACCACTGCTGGTGGACTATTAGTCCCCGAGGATATCATCCGCCCAGTAGTCAATGTTTTGGCACTGACATGATATCTTATATATTCATTATTGCAATATACAGGTCCTAAATAACGCAATCATTAACTAAGTATCACCTCCCTCAGGCATAAGTAACCTCAGCCAAGTCTGGCTATTCTGTTTAGGCACTTTGGTATTATTGCTGCCAGACACTTTCAAATTATTTGACATTTCAATATTTCGATATTGAGCGTGCTTAGTGAAGGCTATTCCAGAAACGTGTTGTGCATACTAAATTTGATATCTACGTTTTTAATGAAAATAATGCACAACTATTTTAATGTATCAATGAAAACATATATAGCATACTTTTAAATAGACCTAGATGTCATCACTGTTATATAATAAAATGATAAACAAAAACTACCACACGGTTGGAATAGTTCTAAAATCCAATAGAAATATCATTAAAACAGAGGCAAATCGATATCCCTAGGATACATACATGTATCATGACATTGAAAACACTCTTACAGAAATATTTAACTTTTATATCACTGTATTAGTATACATTATATTATCTGATATTTGTGGTCTACTTACGCCAACCAGGCAGATTGTGAAATGTATTTGTAGAGTCGGTATTCATTGCAGAGGCTTCAGTTCACACAATGAATCATATAATACATAAAATAACATAACATCACACATTGCTTTGTTACTTTATCCTCCTATCGCAAGTCTTTTAGCGATCGTTTGATAATAAACGTATATAATGACAATTGTTACAGAAACGCATTATACGCACTAAGTTCGATATATAAGTTTGTTAAGTCTATTACTTTGACACTGATATAAGGAACCACTGTGGCTGTGGTCGTGTGGTAGTTGGGGTTATAGCTACTTATGCAATCAGTGCCTATCACCACTAAAGTTGTGAGTTCAAATCCCACTCATGCGAGGTGTACTCCGCCACGATATAGCTGGAATATTGTTGAAAGAGGCGTTAATCACCATAACCCTAGCCATAACCCCTGATACTGATATATTCAGAGTGCCTCCATGGTCTATTTACTGTTATTATACATTACATATGTTGTTACTAAATAAAAGTAATTCTCACATAAGACAATTTTGATGTTTTACGGAAAATTTGATGACGAGGGAGACAACCCTGTGGACAACT
>MJUT01005820.1:389673-452572 GCA_002080005.1 Gigantidas platifrons
AAAAGGGAGGCTACAATAAACAAGTAATGCATCAATAACTTATGCATTTCCTTTGATGTAGTTGTTTGCTTTTTTCTTTTTTTAATGGTGTTTAACGCCACTTTCAACACTATTTCAGTCATATCGTGGCGGTCAGCTTTATTGGTGGAGGAAACCGGAAACCCGGAGAAATCCACCGACTTGTCGTAAGTCACTGACAAGCTTTATCACATAATGTAGTACACCTCGTCATGATCAAGATTCGAATTCACAACATCAGTGGTGATAGGCACTGATTGCATAGGTAGTTGTAAATCGAACTACCATGTTATCACGGCCACAACGTCCCCTCCTTTGTTGTAGTCGACAGGATGCTGACTATATTAGTGCATAGCACAGGTTTCCTTATAATTGTATATTATATTTTTGTCCCCCGCGATAGCGGAGAGGGGATATAGTAATAGCGTCCGTCTGTCCGTCTGTCTGTCCATCCGTCACACTTTCTTGTTTACGCGATAACTTGAGTAAACATGGATAGAATTGAATAATTTTTTGCATGTGGCTTGTAATTATCATTATCTTGGATATTTTTAACATGGAAATATTTGAAGAAAGGGTTTTGGGGGGAAAATGTTAGTTTTAGGTTGAAAAATCACCAATTTTGAGAATTGTGTCTTGTTTACGCGATAACTTTAGTAAACATGGAGAGTTTTGAATAATATTTTGCAAGTAGCTTGTAATTACCATTATCTTGGATGGGTTCTAACATGGAAATATTTGAAGCAAGCGGTTTGGGGGAAAATGTTAGTTTTTGGTTGAAAAATCACCAATTTTGAGAATTGTCTTGTTTATGTGATAACTTTAGTAAACATAGATAGATTTGAATAATTTTTGCATGTGGCTTGTAAGTATGTTATACATTAAGACTGCAAGACTGTTTTATATAAATATATAGAACTAAATAATATGTAAGTGCAGGGGGATACGTCGCGCATTCATGCGCTAGGCGGTTCTTTTATTAGTTTTATACAGATAATCTTTACAGCCTTTTTAAAAAAAAAAGTAAATTAAAACAATTTATTTAGGAAATAAATCACGTCGCGCTTAACATTGGTCGAAGTGTATATATAACATGTGTTATAGAAGTTCTATTTAAGCGTTGAGATAATTGCATATATGTATTCTTGAGAAGTCTTTAAAGTAGTCTCCTGTATGAGAAAGCAGAAACAATCATCGAGTAGTAGGCACACTTAGTGTTTGTTGAAATAAACAAAAGAGTAAATAAACATATATTTATAACGTATGTTTCTGTTTTGGTATAATGTATAGGGTGCCTATTAAATTAGTGGATGACAAATACACACTTTCATAATTGTACAGTATATTATATTTGCAGTTTTGGACATACCTGTAGTTGGGGTGCAATCTACATCATGTCTAACACAAATATATCAGGATGTAGTATTGCATTGTGAAGTACAATCTGGTAGCTCTGTAGATTATGTATATTGGCAACAGGACTTTCTAAATCTTACAGTTAGCAATACTAGATATTGTGGAGGTACACTAGACTCGCCTATCTTTGTCATATACAATGTAACAAATGAGGACACAGGATACTATACTTGTAATGTAGTTAGTCAGTCTGGAACCGGTACCAGCCTTTTCATCAACTTGACGGTTGTTGATGATGTTGTAGGTAAGTTTGTCTAGTATATATAACATTACAAACATTTTTTATCAACTGAATATTTTAGCTACAGTAAAGATGATAGACAGGTGTAAGAAAGGTTTAAAGATATCAAAGGGTGTAATGAGAAGTCGCAAATCAAAACACAGACAATACAATGGCCAAAAGAAAAAACCGACACAAAAACAATCAATGAGTTATAAAACACTACTCAGAAAACTAAAGATTGGGCAGATCGATCTCATCCTCCAAAGAACATCGTGGATGATCCCACGTGCTCCAGAAGGGTACAACATGTCTTCCCCACTCCGGTACAGATCCGTATTTATGTATGTAATATTAACAGTGTGATTTATACTGAGAAAAGATTAGCTACCAAAGATACCAAAGGGGGAGTAATATTGAATAAATCATAGGACAGACAATGCGATGACCCAAGGAAAAAACAAACAATGGCCACCAATAAGCTACACTGAAAATCTAGGGTTTAGCAACACCAATTCATTAAAAAAAAGCCGGGAATGGGAAAATTTTCCAGCTCGACTAGTCACACATGTATTCTTACTTTTCTTGCTCTAATGATCAAATGAAAAACAAAACATACCACACTGTTCGGCACAGTTCCAATTTCCATCGGCAAAATACAGATAGAGGCAAAATCAATAAATTAACACACACATGCACGAGTGGTCACTTTCTTGGTTTGGGACAGCATGATTTCACTACGAGATGGGGCTTAAACCCGCAAATGTTTATTTATGTTGAACTGTTCCGACAGTGTGCCTCTATTTTTTTAATGCATTTATTTTACATTTTCTATATAAAGTCAGCATAAACATTTAATAGGTATAAAACATTTTTGCGATATATTATTTCATTCTTCTTATTTTCTCAAGGTGATCAGACAACAGTACAACACATTCCAACTTTTTGCAGTGATTCAACAGATGCCATCACTGAATCATCTTCCGATGGTTTAAGAGTTAGCAGCACTGAAACATATAATGATGGTGTAATAGTTAGCACCACTGAAATATCAACCTGTGGTCTGACAGATGGCACCACTGAAATATCTGTCGGTGATCTGACAGATGGCACCACTGAAATATCCACCGGTAGTCTGACAGATGGCACCACTGAAACATCTGCCGGTGTTCTGACAGATGGCACCACTGAACTATCAACCGGTGGTCTGATAGATGGCACCACTGAAATATCAACCGGTGTTCTGACAGATGGCACCTCTGAATCATCTACCGATGGTCTGACAGATGGCACCACTGAAACATCTACCGATGATCTAACAGATGGCATCACTGAAACAAGTAGCGGTGATCTGAAAGGTAGTATGACTGAAACAAGTACCGAAGTTATGACAGATCGTATGACTGGAACAAGTCAACAGAAGTAAACTTTAAGAAGTAGTATTACATGATATATTTAACACTGGACGTTAAGCTACCAATAACTAACAATAATCATTCCAATCTGAACAGTCAATTTTATCTGCTTGATAATGATGTAGTTTTATAATACATGTTTAAATAAAAACCTTTATACTTAAAAGGCATACTATCGATAGGGATTGTATGGGCAAAGCACAACTGCTGGTATAAAAGCTACTCAGCTGCTGAAGCCATTGCTGAAAAACTTCTACGGAGGGTCCTCACGAAGTGACTTGTCGTTAGGAAATATCAGTTTCTCAAATCGCAATGGATCTCTTCCCTTATATGTATTTTTGCATTCCCTCTAACACCGACACAACTTTTACTGGACTTGACTTCACGACGAGTAAGACAGCCATGTCGTATAAGAAACAGAAGCTACTTACTTTTCACGAGCACATGGGTTCATCCCCTTTTGTGGTGGATACCGTGTTGTTGCTTTTTTCAAACTGTTCGTGTTTCTGGGGTTCTTCATTGTAAATTACCCTTCGGTTATCTCTAACGTGTATCTATCACCATAGAAAGATTACAATATTGAATATAAAACGAATGTTAAGAATAAATATAAAATGTGATTTCTTCCATCCACATAAGCTGCGACTACGAAATGGGGACCAAGTGACCAAGTTGGACATTTCAGAGTTGATTTATGTTTTCATCAATACGTAACTGATATTGATGAGACTACAGTGTCAATGTCAATCCTAATAAAAATAAGTTTATTCAGTGACAACTGATCTAAATGTAAGCAGATATATTCGAGGAAAGGGACGATCCGGATACAAAAGTGCTATCAAATGTGGTAAATATAAGACTTAGGCAAAAGATAAGTCCTGTCTGACCGTTTTCATGTATTGCTTTACATGCTTAATAATGCACATGTTGTATACGCTGTCTGTATGATGTGCAAGTTGGTCTTGCTATGGTTAAGCAGCCATTAACTATTGCGAACAAGTGGGAGACTATGGTCTTGACTTAGGCGCATTGTAGTAAGACGATAGTGGCAGAGCTAAATCGAGTACATCACTCTATAATTGATCTTAGGCAATCTTATAGAGAAGTCCTCCTGTGGGTATAGAAATTACTGGAACAGCTCCATGTGACATGTTAACTAAACAATTTATTAAAGAGGTTTATTAAAACAATTGACAAGTATAGGAAAGTAGCTACACAGTCTATAAAATAATTCATATTGAATGTTCATGAGGTCAATGGTTCTGTTAAATAAGTAGTAATTCGTCACATCCATATAATTTGTTTTCATTACAGAGAATGAACACACATTGTTCGTCGCCATAGGTGTTGGGTGTGGAGGTTTAATCATAACAATAGTTGTTCTGGTAATCATAACCAAAAGGTTTGTTTCATGCATATTCTCTTAAAATATATGTAATATGCTTGGCTTCCACGACGTAGTCAAGAACAACTGTTTTTGTTTCCTTTTTTCTCAAGCACAGACTTCTGTAATCATTATTAAGTTTGCATACTTTATAATGAATTGGAGTATTTTTCAGTTTATTTGAGATTGCTATCAAAGCATTTTAACATGAAACAATAGGGTATTTAAGTGAGGGATATTCAATGCCACTTTTATATCATTGCTGTTATTGTAAAGCAGAGTCAGAGTAACCACACAAAACTACCCACCAATCGTTTGTTGTAGTTAAACTTCCGCTCTATCCTATTTTATGACTATCACTGTGTTGTAGCAAGAGCAACACGACAGGAATCAATAAATAAAATGCATTTTTTTTCTTTCGAATTCCTTTGTATTGTCTTGTGTTGTTTTTTGTGTCTGTTTGTCCTTTTTCTTTTTGCCATTACATTGTCAGTCCTAAGGGTCCGTCGTGGTCATGATCGTATAATAACTATATTTATCACTATCTATGCTATAAGTGCCTATCATCGCTAAAGATGTGAGTTCAAACTCTGTTCATAGCGAGATGTACTCGATACAACATTATATGATAAAGTTTGTCAGTGACTTGCGTCAGGTAGGTGGGTTTCTCTGGGTACTCCGGTTTCCTCCACCAATACAACTGACCACCACATTATAACTGAAATATTGTCGAAAGTGGCGTTAAAGACCATAAATCAAACCAAACCTACTTCAATTTCCCACTTCTTCGATACCCCTTTGATATCTTCAAACCTTTCTAGAAATAATTAAAATTATATTTTGATCGTTGGAACGAAAGCCCATTGGTGAAGGAAAATCTAACTACAATTCATGCAAGATCAAGAAAGCCTACACATGATTTGTATGAAATTGATATATTTGTCTATAAAAGAGTATGTTAATGTCAAAGAAACCCACAATCACAAGGTAGTGTTTTAGAATTATATTTATAGACATAAAATATCTCCGGTGCATAACCGTGAAGTGGAAGTTTTTTTTTATCATTTTTATGTAAACAAAGATGAGTAAGTTACTCATGCTAATACAAGTATGCTTTATTTGTAGGAAAACGTGTTCTGTGTCACCAACACGTGCCCATGAAGGCGCATGTATTTACGAATATAGCAACGAACACTTCTATGCTGGGTCGAATGACAGCACAGTTTCCATACCAACGCAGTAACGCTATCATACAAATGAAAATTATATCAATTTAGATTTGAGAAAGGAAGAAAACACACGACATTTCACGTATGGTTTGACAATAATGAAGCTATGTTATAATGGAATTTTAAATACATATATTAATACTTTTATTTTCATAGTTATTCATGTTAAACATTATGTCGTGGTGGTCAGTTTGTGTTTGTGTTTTTGTTTTTTTAACTGTGAGAAAACCACACAAACGAGGTTTACAATGAAAGAAGAGTTTGAAGATACAAAAGGGGTAATCATAATCCATAAAGCGAAAAAGGACAGACAACGCAATGGCCAGAAGAAAAAGGATTGTTTTTATGGTGTCTAACGCCACTGTCAACACTATTTCAATTATATCGTGGCTGTAAAGAAACAGGACAAACAACAATCTACAAAACACTATGCATAAGATTGAGCACGCGATTCCCACTGAAAACTCATGTGCTCCGAAAGGGTTGACAGTTCCTATTCTACTAGTGACACCCGGCATTACTCTAGCTGCAAACTCAGTTACCATATAGCGTTACTTTGATCCTCAAATTTAATTATCATGAGTATGCGAATTATATGAGAAGACATTTTTGTGTGATTAACCATACATTCGGGAAAATTAAAAGAGCAAAAGAACACTTCCGATAATAATATTTAAATATAATTATAAGAAAAAGTAAAAATCATGTAATACTGCTCTAAAGATCAATGAGAGCGATGTTGATTCGTTGCGTCGTTTAGTTAATTGCGGAAAATATTGTTTATTTAAGCTTTTTATTTAGCTAAGACATGCTAAGATCATTGGATTTTCCTGTAACCTTTTGGTAAGTTTATTTACTACTAAAAACAGAGCATGGACATTTATACTTGTTGACATCTGCAATTTATTATGGAAAAAGGCGCGTCGTTATGAATTATGTCTACAACAAATGGGTTATATACGAGGAATATGGTTTAAAGAAAATGTTACCCAATCAAAATTCTAATTTCCACGATAGCATCAGATAAGATAAGATTATATTATGAGTGAATGAGTAAATGAGTGTTCCTTAGCACCAACTCGGCCATTCTTCAGCTATATCATGGCGAGAACACGATTGTATAATGTGTTTCATCTTATAATGTATGTTCAATATAAACAGAATACATAATTCTGTGCGTGTGGTTGCTTGGTTGGCTTCCTGTCTTTAACGCCACTTTCAACAATAAATCAATTATATCATGACGGTCATTTATATTGGTGGAGGAAACCGGAGTACCCGGAGAAAACCACTGACTTGTCGCAAAGCAGCGACATACTTTATCACATAATGTTGTATAGAGTACACCTCGCCGTGGACAGTGTTCGAACTCACAACGTTCGTGGTGATCGGCGCGGATTGCATAGGTAGTTGTAAATCTAACTACCATACGATCGTGGTAACGACGGTCCCCATGGACATGTCAAATAAGTAATGGAAAATACACTTTGATTAAGAAGTTGTTGATATTTTATCTACTTAAGGTTTACTATCAAATAGTCATACATATTAATTATATAGTATAGTAGTGTGGTCACCGTAGCAGAGTGGTTATATGCAGACTTCCGGTTGATTTAATGTTTCGCTCATAGAAATCCAGCAGATATCTAGTTTAAAACAATATATCATTGCTGGGGATCTGTTTGTTTCCTACTTTGCGTTACAAGTAATGAATTTACTGAGATTTTGAAGGGTATTTTGACTTTTTGGTGAATTCTCTGTTTCCCTTCATCATGGCTGGTGATGGGAGAGCCGTATACTGAAAGATCTGGTGCTTGTTGTTGATGTTAATGACAACAAATGTTTGTCAGCGCGGAATGTTATTGGGGAAGACAAAAATGAATGTGGTGAAGGAAATGTTTATGCAGTTGTTCCTAGAAGTTAAAATATGTATGAAATAACTGTGAAGACAAAAATCGTCGAACGACCTCGTGAATGCTACGTTTGAAGTTGACGGAAAATGATTGCAGAGCAAAGCTGTTTACTCTCACGAACATGTTGGTCTCTTAAAGGATTTTCTTGAGTTATCTCGGATTATGAAATCAAACAAAAATTGGACGGTTATCGTGCTGAAATGATGTCACCAATTAAACGGCGTCTGCACCCATGAACCAACATTGCTGATGGAACAAGATATGTTGTGGTCAAGTTTTCATCTAATATTTTTAGTTTGCCACATACTGGGAAGTTTGACTTGGGAAACAAAAAAGTTTGAGTACATAAGAGAAAAACATGACAAGTGGCAATTTCTGCTGAATACCAAATGAACAGGTGATATAGGTGTAGCGATATCGGACATTTATCGAAATATTGTGATAGTGTTCCATGTGAATGGTGCAATCTAACTCCAAGTAAATGTAAATACACTTCATTGGATATGCATGTACTACGGAACAGAAGGTTTACTACAACGAAAACTGATGTTGATGAACATGATCATGATAAAGCCAAAAAATGCGAACCGACAACAACACAATTAAAACTCACATTACTGAAGAACAAGACAATACAAATGATGGCAATGAACAAAACAATACCAGTGACAACATAATTTCTACAAGTGAGATGTGAATCCATGATGACGAAGTTCAGATGTAAAATGCACATTCCGTAAACGATCCCGAAGGTGAAGTTGCTGAAGATGATATGGAAAGTGATGATGAACTTGATTTATCTGATAACAATGAGACTTTTGTTGACTCTAGAACAAATTTAAATTGGGTAAACATTGATTAACAATGATGATAAAAAGGGGGAAAACATGTCATGTGATGATAAATCAGAGGTTGTTGTTCTAAATCAAAGTACGGCTTCCTCTGAAAATGGTAAAGTAGATTCCATTTACACTTCGAAAAATAACGAAGTTGAGATGAATGATAATGAAATGACGGTGGCAATGGTAATATTGGGTGGGTAATTCAGAAGACAGGAGGCGATCTAGTAGTTCTAACCAAAACATAAATTAAGCTTAGCGTTCAGCTACGACAAATATAAAATCTTCCTTATTTTTGTGATGGTTCAGTGTTTATCCATCAATATCAATGGTTTAAGAAATGTCGGTGAATTTACAGAGTTCCGGAAATAAGTACGATGTTATTGGACTTCAAGAAACCTTTGGGAACCCTGATTTCATTGACGAAAATAAAAATAAAAAATTGCAGTGGTAAGTTATTGAGTCAGGATATCAAGATGTAGCTTTTCTGATTATCGAAAGATACAAGAATAATGTCAAAGAAATAAACACATTAATGGTCGTTACCGGTATATTCAACTTGAAATACAAATCAAAGCTGTAAATATTGTAAATGTGTATGCTCAAAATGTAGTTATTAAAAGATTTAGATTTTTCACAAAGTTTTTGAAAATATTCCAAATGAATTTTGGTGATTTTATTACATTGTTGTCTCCCCTGGGAAACATACTGAAGATAAAGCATACAAGTTACTGACAAATTATTTGACTGATTTTAAAAGCTATGATATATGGTGGGCAAAGTATCCATCGTCTAAAGTTTTCTCATGGCTTAGCGTTGTTAGAAATAAAATTGTTCAAAGAAGTATAGACTTTATTTTCATTTCAAAATGTGCACGTCGTATATTAAAAATGTTTATTATAAACATTCTTCGTACTGCTATCATACTTGTGGCGTATAAAATATCGATTTAAGCGAAGCAGAACACGATCAGGGCGTGTGGATTTTTATGGCGTGCTGTTGGAAGACAAATATTGTGTTCTAAAAATTCAAGAAAAACCATGTAGATTGTACAATGATGAATCTTTAATTTTTATAGATAATTTAACACATAACATTTAAGCAAAATATGAAACCAATCGCGAACGAAATAAATATTTTAAATTACAGAAAAAATAACAAATATTCAAATAATACTGCTAATAATTTATAGTATAATGTTAATGAATTTAAAGAAATTAAATTGCAACTTTTGAAAAATCTGTTTCTCAGCAGGAGCAATTTGTCTCAATACTTCGCTACTCACATTAGGAAGTGAAACTGTAAGTGATGCAGATAATTGCTTAATTTTTTATTCAGTTTTTCAATAAATAAAAAGGTCTAAGCTTAATTTAAGCATTTCACCTTATACGTTTCGATGCATAGAATGGATATCCACTGTGTTGAAGACCTTAAAACGACCTCTGCATGAATCACTTTGGTCTCGTTATTTCGGAAGGGAATTTTGTCTCTCTTACATTAACATCATCTTGTTTTACGTCATAAAATCAAATATAAATTTTCACACTTTGGTACAAAAATTGGGTCGGACTAAAGGGTGGGCCAAAATAGATAACATAATAATAATCTACAGATTCATATTCATACGATATATTCGTTCCATATGTTTTAACCTCAACCTGACATCACCCTAAACCACTAGCGTGAATGTTGAAAGAATGAGACCGCGTCACGCGCACTTCCGCCCAAGCTATTAACCAATGGGGATCTAACAATATCTTCAGTGGTCAATATCTTCTTGAATCCAATCCTTGTTAAGGTAGGGGCAACAACATTTTTACTGGCTCATACACATATTCCTGCAATTCCGTCAAAAGATTACATGATTTATAATAAAGCGAATCAATCTTCTTCCCAAAACTCAAATAAAAACGAAAATAACTTGACCAATAAGTATTTGATCAGAAAAAACATTTACAAGTACAACAAGCTATATTACATAGGAAACATCCATTCTTAATTTAAATTCGACAAGAGTTATATCCCCTGAACTGTAATGTCATTATTTATTGAACTATCATACTTTTTATATACCTCCTCACAAATGGTCAGCATTTAAAAACATTACATAGAATGCCCTCTGAAATTCCCTAATAATTATATTTGACCCTTTATGGTAAATTAAAGGAGATAACCTTTGAAAAGAATAAATCAGTCATATTACAAAAAAAATCACTCTTTAGCACTAAATAATCTGCCTTTTCCTTAAATTCATTTTCATAATCTTCTGCCAGCCTTACAGTCTTAACCAGTTTTGACGCAACAACACCAGAGTCAACTAATATACGCATCAGAGACTTTACGTTTTCGGATATGTAAGCTGTCTAATAAGGGTGTCTTATTTGTACTAAACGACCATGTAATATTATCTTTAGAATCTTAAATTAGAAAATCATCCAACTGTACAAATTAAACTTCCGTCTTGGTATGTAACGTAATTGTGAACAATACATAGATAAACTAATTTGATTGAACATTAATTATTGCTATATGACTTCTAACTACAAGATCAAGAGGTAAGGGTGATATCCTTTTACAGTAAATGTTTTATATGTTGTGTTATTGAGCTATAGTAGACATTTATTTCATTTTGTGTACATTTTTTTTAAGTGTGCATGACAGGTATACAAAATATAATAACGTATCATATCGAAACCAGAAATAGAATAGAAGTCAAATAAACGTTGGAGTAAACCGAAGGAACAATCACGAATGGAGAATCCAGAGACACACGAATGACTGGGTACACAAGACACAGCACGAAGACAAACAAAACACGAAAACACAATACAGAAAACTATGAGTTACACGGATAATACAATAATTTGGGGATGAACACAACTGCTCACGAAGCTAATCATACCCAGATTACAGCACTAGGAGGTTCCATGAACTAGAAGGTAAAGCTATCATGCGATTGTATATCACAAGGAGGTTCGGCAACTTCCCACGGCATAGAAGGCCATTTTCCTATTTAGAAAACATATTTGGCAATGGATAATACTTCCGTTTTCTTTGGTGAACAGTGTGATAATGTGTTATATTTTAAGCTTAAAAGTTTCGAATTACAAATGTATTTTTTACTGTTGCTATATACACAATTCTAATTCCAGCATTATGGTAACTATATATACTGTTTTTGGGTATCCAGTTAACAAGAGGATTGAAATGATATTAATCGATTTAATTCCTCCGTAATTCTGTGTTGTCTCAAGCCAGGACATTGACCGTCAAGGTCATATATTGTGGTCTATGTAGTGTTGTGTTTCTTTTGGCCATTTCATTGTATGTGCTTACGATTTACGATTTTTTATTACCGTTTTGGTATCTTCAAACTTTTATAAGTCAGAGAGTGGACACGGTAGCAATCTTATACTTAATTACAATTGTATAAAGCACCACTCTTCGACATGACTGTCATCGTATGATAGTCTATTTCTATCATCAGCATACAGAACGACTTATCGTTGTGATCCCGACGAACCCATTATGTTGCGAAATGTATGAGTTACAACCTGAGTGATCAACTTTGTCAATTATTATTGATGGATTATCGAAGGCTTTCATAAAGTTCTTCATATCTCCTTCCCCATAAACACTAACTGACTTCTTGATATGACTGATAATTTGGTGAATATGTTTATATCAAATACCGGTATACAACACATTCTACTTTATACCTTGACCAACACCAGTTGGGTCGGTTAAAAACGAAACTATACGACAAATGATGTGTTCTTACTTTGGCCTTTCCGTTTATATACAGCAACATACTAGATGCACTGGTATGTGTAGTATATATATTCCAGACCTTGTGGTCCCTATCATGATTTCCTTAGCAGAGGGGTACTACTAACAAGAAAACCACCATGATATTGTATACCTGTGTCACACATGACTACGGATAAATTATATTTGTCGTAGTCAGAATCCAGCAATTTCCACATTCTTGAACTACCACAGGGTGTTTGACAAGAGTAAAACGATGAGTGGCAGTAATAGAACAGGAACTGTTCACCCTCCCGGGCACCAGAATGTAGTCCCAGATATTTTGTGGAGTTTGGTGTGTTGTTCATATTGTCCAAATAGCATATCTTCACATTCGTAGTTTCGTGTTATGATGTCTCTTACGATTTCTGCGCAAAAAAAAGATGTTTGGTTCGTGTTTACTCCCATAGTTGGTTCATGTTATATTATGTTATTTGTATTTCTTCACGTATACTGGTGTCAAATACGATTTCCATAGCAGATGGTGTTCGTGTTGTTTAACAGTAATGTGATGGGTGCCACTAGTGGAGTAGGAACTACTACGTTTCCGGACCACCTAAACTGACCTCCGGTTTTTTGGGGTGTCATGTTCCTCAATCTTTACCTTGCTGTGTAATGTTTTATCCTTATTTGTTAGGTCATTGTATCATATGTCGTTCGTCAATTTTTCTCATAATATTTCCGACGATTTATTCAATTAAATAAATTGCTTTTAATATTGCTTACTCACATATGCATTTGGTGATTTACATTTTCTTATTTTATGATGTTTATTTATTATTTTAATTTATAGATATCTAGACGCAATACGATGACCTTGAAGACAAGTGTACTGATTGCACTTGCATTTGCATTAATGAGACGTTGTGGTACGTATACACATATATGTTCAGTATAGTAAAATTAAACTTTACACTTAGTATCTAAAAGAGGTGTAATCTTGTACCTATGTTGTCAGTTTCTCAGGATCGTTCATTTGTGATTAGTCTGTTAGGTATTCCCCGACGTTTATTTGTAAAAGTATGATATTTGTCCATCAGGATTAGATAGCCGTACTTTGAACATTGTTTATTTATTTTTATGATCCATCGGTATAAAATATAATAAATGCTGGCCATAATTTGTAGTAGACATAAAAGAGGTATGGCTAGCTAATAGTATGTACCGGGCTATATCCAGCACCATTGACGAAATCGACATATGAAAATGGGCATATGGAACATCAAGTCCACATTGTTTTATTACAAACACTGTATAGATATAACTACTTCCCATGCTATCACTAGGCTAGTAGTTAGGACAACGGCTCTGATATGGAAACACATTTGAAATTATAGAAAGAAAACGTGATTTATACTTCACTCTAGATTAGATTGTCGGTTGCATGTTTGTCTATAGGGCTTAAACGTCTAGTGCATCTGTGAACTTCAATAGCTGGTAATACATTTGGTTGTGTACCTGTTTAATATCACTGGAAACATTTACATACAGAAATTATATGTCAATCAATATTAAGATTCATCATCAAATAAATAACATTAATGTGTAGCCATCGTAAGTATATGATTGTTTTGCATTACATCAAATAAATAACATTAATGTGTATGCATCGTAGGTATATGATTGTTTTGCAT
Organism: Gigantidas platifrons; assembly: GCA_002080005.1. NCBI lineage: Eukaryota > Metazoa > Mollusca > Bivalvia > Mytilida > Modiolidae > Gigantidas > Gigantidas platifrons. The sequence continues at coordinate 403,549 of MJUT01005820.1, forward strand.
TACATAATGTGTATGCATCGTAAGTATATGATTGTTTTGCATTACATCAAATAAATAACATTAATGTGTATGCATCGTAAGTATATGATTGTTTTGCATTACATCATATAAATAAAATTAATGTGTATGTATCGTAAGTATATGATTGTTTTGCATTACATCAACTAAATAACATTAATGTGTATACATCGTAAGTATGTATGATTCTTGTGTATTTACTGTGTTATGATGATGAACAAAACAAATGTATACAGATACAGATTATTTCGCTATGAACATGATATTGACGAGTATTTTTCTATATACTATGTTGGATAGCTGAAGGTTGTGTGGACACATTCCCAAGTCTGACTGATTCAAGTACAGAATGTAAGAACACAATGAGAACATGTAGTGTAACATGTAAACCTGGTAAAATCTTTTATGATGGTAATTATACCAAGACTTACAGGTGTGACGAGGACAACATTTGGTCACCTTCTGTACCTCATGATGGATGTAAAGGTATGTTTGACTTGTACTAGCATTTTACCAATGGCTGCAAATAATAACACAGATTATCAGTAAAACGCATAGCAACAGGGACGAATCATTTATTGATTATTTCAGTTCACATAATTTGGAAAGAAGAAAAATATAACAAAATATCCATTTTGATCATTAAAGAATGTACGTGATTTAATATATACATGTGTATTTGTTATTTAAAAAAATCAAATCTTTGAACGAAATTGTGAAATGGTAAGCAACCTTACAAATTCATATATATAGGACACGAATTAAGTTAATCAGTCAAAAAGAAAACAACGGTAACATGCGCTACTATAAACATACTGCCTTTAATTGAGGGTGTTATGGTAGATTACAACACCCAGAAAACAAATATCACCCGAGACGAAGTCGAGGGTGATATTGGTTTTCTGAGTGTGGTAATCTACCATAACACCCGAAATTAAAGGCCGCATGTTTTATATTATACTGAATGCTCTGGTATTACAGTGTCAATGGTGTGTGTTGCTTTAATACTGATTTAAGGTAATTGTCTAAGAACTAAATTACAATATCTAACTTAGTAAACTTTTAATTAACAAGGAAACATAAACAACTGTAACAATGGTGTAATGTTCTCAAATGTTCATTCAAAATAGTTCAGAGTTGGACAAACTTTCCAGCTTGGTATTGGCATTGTCATTTAACAAAAAGTTACGAAATATCCTTACAGCCCGGTTCACTTGTCTCTTCGTTTCCTTACTGTCCTTGTTTGTCAACAAATCCTGAATATTATCTTTGGTTATATCGGAAAAAGCCATGTTAATGTGGTCTGAATGTCCAAGAGCGTACTGTCGTCTGTTTGTTTATTTATTTGTAAAACTAAATTAAAACCTTTGACGGAATGGACTGTTTCCAGTCCGGAGGGTGGTATTGCAATAACACCCGTTGCCAACACAGAATACCACCCGTTGCTAGGAGGAGGCGGAGCTACAGGATTTGGTATTGATACGAAGGTGGAGCTTCGTAAAATTAGTGAAAAATACCATTTCCTAATCGACCAATGACGTTGTATCAATAGTCTAGAAATTTGCATAAAGTATAATATAGGCCCTTATCGATAACATACTTGTCGGGTTCAAAGGTACATTGTTCAGCATATCCTCAGCATTCTTATGGGAACAAACTCCTTTCTCATTACTGATCATTTCCATTACAACCTTGATGCAGCGTTTATACATAAGCGTAACAAAGACAAACAAAATACAGAAACTACAAAACCGCATTGCTGGCTTGGCGTTCAACAACAATCACTCACTCATTCACTCAGAAACTACAGTCTTTTATTTAACACTCTGGTACAGTGATTTGTTTGAGCATGTTCTGTCAATCACAATAATCTTAAACTTGCTAAATGGATCCTTCCAACCTTGGTCTTAGGAGCAAGACCTTCAAAATAGTTGTAATTTACTAGGTTGTATATAATAGAACTAGAACGACCGGGTTTTATATACCTTTCGTCGGGAATGTTTTATTAATTTACATTGATATTTTCTAATGATGAATTCGGATCCATCCATTGTGCACATATTTTGAATATAAAACGATTTTTAAGAATATACACTACTCCTATTCAAAGTGAAAGATCTGAACACGAATCAATATAATGCATCAATATCTAACGAATAATTTTACTGTCCTTCAGATAAAACAGAAGCTCTCTATTGTATACGACTGACAGCTAAATATCATTCTGCTAGTCCAGCGGTCTTCTGTCTTGACGCTCATGAAAAGGCACTGAATGATGTAACATGAAACTCAACACTGCGAGCTTTAGTTGAATGTGTGGAGTACGCTGGAGTTGGAAATATATCTTTAAGTAACATGATCTCAACTTCATCAAGCTTTTAGGTAATCATTTATCTTCCTTCATTACTTCATTAAGTAACTTTTGACTTAATTTGCCTTAAAAGTGGTTTACATTTGCATGAACTCATATCGTTTACCTCTACACATTTTTATTAAGCAATACTATTACATGTTACGAGGTATTTTGCATGTGACTTAGAGATGCCACGGCGAAACGTTTAAATTTCCCCTGTTTAACAACTGCTTCTCATTTGCAACTGTTAATTTATCCCTTAACTTTTAATTTTAATACCGAGACATAATCATTATAAATGTGCAGATTATTTCCGAATTGTCGGTGTTGATAAATTTATTATATTCGACAACAATGTGATTTAAACTGTTAACGCCATTAACAATGACAATCAGAAAATAATGATGCCTTAAGCTAAACAGATGCTATATATACGTCAGAGAAAACCGACAGGGCAATACAAAATGGACAATCCAGGGATACTGGCCATATTGTGTACACAAGACGTAGGACGATGACATACAAAGTAAAAACAAACACAGCACTTAAAGCTAAAGCGATGAGCAGTGCTAACCTCAATCAGGGAGGGAGGGAGGGAGGGAGGGATGGATGGATTGAGGGAGGGGAGTAATAGAGGAAGGGAAGGAGAGACGGATTCCGTGTAGAACGTTAAAAAACCTCACAGTCAGCTAAAAACCCGTTCTTTATTTTCTCTAATTCTTCCTTTTTTATATTTTATTATGCTTGTTTCATATATTGTAGATCACCACTGTATTAGAGTTTAAGCTCATTAATTCGCACACGACCAGCTTCACAACATGTGCTTTTATCCTTAAACTGTATGCAACAACATTTATGACGTATGATAGTCCTATTACCTTTAGCACAGAAAATACATCAAATATCACTATTGAAGATAACATAGTTGATAGTTACATAACCAGTTGTGAGGCACATTATGTACTGGTGAAGGATAGTGATGATTATAATTATTGTGGTATGTATACAAACAACCCTTTTCAAGCAAATTTAACAGAAAAAAACAAATAAAATACAGATACCCACAACAACACCAATGAGCGTGGCAATCAAATAGATCCAAACGGACTTTACGAACATGTACGATGCCTCTAACGAAAATATAATTGACACAGTGGTCTATTAGTCGACACCAAATGCTATAGCTTATCTCTACCGAATAAATTAAAACATATATGATATTGCTAAACGACGGTAGACATTTTTAAAATACCTTTCAAAAAATGTTATGGTTAGAATAAACAAGTAATAAAATACAAACACAAAATACCACACTGTGGAATCAATTCCAAAATCAAATATCAAAATCGTAGGAAGAGGCAAAATCGATACACCTAAAACACAAATAAATGATCGCTTACTTTCCTATCTTGGTGCATGCACTTCAATAAAATGTGGATGGCTAAGCTAGCTTCATGGGCTCAAACCTCCCCTCTTAAGTGAACTGATGCGGTCTTGCAAGTTCTTTACAAATGTGAGTAACATACAAACCCTCACATATTACCGGGCAAACAGCCTTATTATAAAGAACGATATAATCTTTAACATTATATGCATGATATATTTACTCTTCTTGATATCGAAGTTGGCATATGTATAATATTAGTTATATATAATGTATTTATAACGCATGTCCATGTTTTGTAGTCGACATGATTTACTAAATTAGTACATGACACAGATTTGTTCATAATTGCACATTATATTTACAGTGTTGGACATACCTGTAGTTGGGGTGCAATCTACATCATATCTAACACTAATACATGAAGATGTAGCTCTACATTGTGAAGTACAATTTGGTAGTTCTGTGGAGTTTTTGTATTGGCAACACGATTATCTAAATATTACTGTTGACAACAATGCTAGATATAGTGGTGGTACAATATATTCACCAAGCTTAACAATACATGATGCAACATATGAGGACAAAGGGTATTATACTTGTAATGCAGTAAGTCAGTCTGGAACAGGTACCAGTCTTTTTATCAACTTGACTGTTGGTGGTGACGGTGTAGGTAAGTGTGTCTAGTTTAAAAAAGACCTTCAGTTCTAGTATGTTTGTAAAATCAATAAAACATTAGATTTATCGACCTTATATACCACCATTCCACATATGCCACTATAATCTAAGATTACAGAATTGATTCGTCGTTGCTTCTCATATAAGAACGGAGAACAAAGGTATCAAAATCTTGTCATTGATAGTGCCAAATCTTACTTTGTCAAAAGCCATTCAAAATATAATAATGAATATAAACAAGACGAGATCATGCATATGCTAGCTTTTGTAATCGACAACATATGTGTCGTGTTTGTTGGACATGTGTTCCAATAGTTATGTCATATCTATGCTGCACTATATGCTATGCAAAATTTGAAGATACCAACGGTGTGATAAGATGAAATAAGAGGGACAGACACAGCACTGGTTAAAGGAATAGAGAACAAACAATGACCACCAACATACTGTACAGAAAACCTATGATTAAGCCATGCCAATCCTAATTAAAAGTGGCACACGTTGTTTTATTTTTCTTACTCTAAATGATCAAATAAAAAACAGAAAGCAATACCACACTGACGGTACAGTTTCAAATCCAATTGCAAATTGTAGAAAGAAGCAAAATCAATACCTTATCACACAAATGAATGAGTGGTCACTTTCCTTTGGTGTCTGAACTTCAATAAAAGGTGGCGGGAATAAACTAGTGTTAATGGGATCAAACCATTTCACTATGAGATAAGGTTTGGTTCCGGACAATATTTTATGCGCGCCACCTGTTATTTATGTGCCTATATGAAACCATGAAAGCAACCTGTCATGTATATGAGTTAGGGAAATATAGTTTGCCTCTGTTTAAACGATTTATCGATTGGATTTTTCAAATGTTGCGACAGTGTGCTTATGGTTTTCATTTTATTTCACTATTCTTAAACTTTAGATTTTTAAGTAACATATAATATATATCATACATCTTTATGATACATTCTTTGATTCATTCTATTATGTCAAGATGACCAGACTACAGTACATCACATTCCAACATCTAACAGTGTTCTGCCAGATGGCATTACTGAAACATCAACCCTTGGTGTGACAGATGGCATCACTGAAACATTTACAGATGTTCTGACAGATGGCATCACTGAAACATTTACATATGTTCTGACAGATGGCATCACTGAAACAAGTAGCAGTGATCTGAAAGGTAATATGATTGAAACAAGTCCAGTTGTACTGACAGATCGTATAACTGGAACAAGTCAACAGACGTAAACTGTAAAAAGTAGAATTACATGCTATATTTTCCACTGGACATTAAACTACAAATAACTAACAACAATTATTGTTACTTGCTTGATAGTGATATATTATAACAATACATGTATAAATGAAATCTTAATAATGAAATGGCATAATATCTGAAGTATAGTGATCTACTGAACAGACCTCAGTGAACGACACAAGAGCCATTTAAAACACGACTAATGTTGCTTCCATATTGAAGTCATCGCTATAAAAGAAGTTCTACGGTTGGTATTGTGCCATTTTCTACATGATAAAAAATTATTATTTTGCATATGCTGCCTTTGCAGTGCATAATCTTCAATTAAATGCATAAACAGTCATTTTTCCCAAAACATGTTTGCTAGTAGATGTTTTATTATAGATTTGTTTGAGTAGCTATAACTTGGCCGTCATTGACCATTTTGGACGGGTGAGGATGTGGGCTTGTCATAGGCACGTTGTAGCAAGAAAAAGGTGGCAGGGCAAATGTTAGCACATCACACTGTAACTGGTCGTATCCCCACAGCGTTTGTGAACTCCGGGAACGCTCCATGAACCTCTGTGACATCCCATCCAATCAGCGGCCACATCCCCATACGGATTGTTAATACACAGGGCTTGCGAGGAATGCACCAATTACATACCCGAAGTCGGCACTACGGCTTCGGAAAGCACGATTGATTTGATCATTTAACTATCTCTATTATAATTGGAGACGAGTCCTTTAATTAGATAATTGCATTTTATTGCAGCCGCACAGTGGTTATGTGGTGTAATTACACATGAATTGTAAACTAAACCATTCACTAAAGACGTTCTACAAAACAAGTGAAAGGTGTCGAAAAGTAGATACATGTACACATTGTATCAAGTAATTTTTATTAAATATTCATGCATTTGATAAAATTGATGAATTGATTCATTAAAACAATTGGTAATTTGTCACATTCATATCAAGTGTTTTCATTACAGAGAACGACGATGCACTGTTCATTGTCATATGTGTTGGGTGTGGAGGTTTAATCATAGCAATAGTTGTTCTGATAATCTTCTTCAAAAGGTTTGTGTTATGCTGTTTTAAAGAGATATTTTCTTGTAGTATGTTTGATTTCCATGAAATCGTCAAATACAAATGTTTTGGGATTTTCTTACACAAACATATTTTTGTAATTATCATTTACCCTGCATAATTTATCGAAAATTGAAATATGTTATAGTATATTTGAAATTGTTATGAAAAAGTATTGCTGTAATGAAAAAGTAGTGAATAACTATGAATGTATGAAAAGTTGAGGATTGTTAATATCACTTTTATAGAATGGCTGCTATTGTAAAATAAAAGCACAGTAGCCGCACAAAACAAACCACCAGTCACAAGGAGTGCTTACTTTGACATATACTATTATATCATCGATTACTCAGATCTCATTAGTGAAGCAGGAACTACCTACCATTCCGGAGCACATGAGTTCACCTCAGGTTTTTAGTGGGATTGGTCTTACGCGGTCTTTATTTGTATGTGTATATTTTGTAGATCGTTGTTTGTCCTTTTGTCCTTTTCTTTTGGACTTTGTGCTGTCTGTTCATCTTCGATGTACGGATTGTTATTATCCCTCTTTCAAAGGTTGTGTGACAAATGACCATGAATATGTTTCGTTTGTCGTAATCAACATTATGCATTATCCTCCTTCATGACTTATCACTATGTTGTAGCAAGAGCAACAGAACAGATTTCACCAGTTATAGTGTACTTTTCTTCTTTTTTCTTTATGTTTGGTAAACTAGTATTTTAGAATTGTATTTATAGAAGTTAATTATCTCAGGTGCATAATCGTGAAGTAGAAGTTTTTATCATTTTCGTGTAAACAAAGATGAATACGTTACTCATGCTAATACACGTATGTTTTATTTGTAGGAAAACGTGTTCTGCGTCACCAAAGCGTGCCTATGAAAGCACATGTAATCACGAATATAGCAACGAGCACTTCTATGCTGGTTTGAATGACAGCACCGTTTCCATAGCTACACAGCAACACAATCTTACAACTGAAAATTATATCAATTTAAATTTGAGAAGTTAGTTGTCTTGTCCCAAGAAACACACTTGTCATTGACGACAGCCATACCTTGATAGAAATAGATGATTTCCTAATCAACGACATAATGAGACAGATAGAGCGGATCAAAACGTGGAAATCAGACGAAACGAAGACAGCACATAACATTTGTTATTAACTCTGAGAAAAACAAACAAACGTGATTTAAAAAAAAAAAAAAATTTGACACAAACAAACTATTTTTATTTACAATATGTACAGTATGTACAGTATGTATTTACTTACTTCAAAATGAACAACAAAATATTGTGATGATTGCAGTCCGCTAATCATATTTCAAAATGATCCTGTTCCGCTATTTCTTTTAACACATTTTTAAATGATAACCTATTAATATAATTTTCTACTTTGGCTTTTGAATCTGTCTCTCGAAAACTGAAACATTCGGTAAACAGTAAATATACAATGTATGTTTCATTTTATGTTCCCTTTGTAATGAAATTTAAACAAATCCCAAATGGAATTTAATGTATCCCTACTGATACAAGTAAGGATAAATTAACATTATTTTTTTCATATATGAATATGGAGATTGTCCTATTCATTTTACCATTCATAAATGAAATATGTTATAAAGAAGAAACAAAAACGTTTTCGAATTTAAAGCCGATTTTAAAAATAGCAAGTCCCAAAATATTTAAACACCTTTTAAACCTAAAATGGAATAAGGTTAAAGTTCATATTAATACACAAGAACAAAAGAATAAACTGTCGATTATTAAGAAAAACACCATTAACTGGTTAATCAGTGTGGTATGTCTATGCCACAACTAAATCTATTAGAAATATCAAACACAAAACTATGTTGGGAGATGGCTAAAAGCACTTAATATAATAATGAGTGTTTTTTGACTTGGTGAATGGACATTAAAAAAGACGCTATGATTCAAGGACGTTTAATCCGATGTGTGTTTCTCTTTCCCGTGACCTTTTATTTAAAACATTAGGGACATTCTTATTTTTTTAAATTGAAATGTCATCGGTTTTTATAAAAAAAAATAGTTACTTATAGTTTTTTACTTGTAGGTTTATTTTTATCTTCTGCTTCCGATAAGTTAGGATACTTTAACATATGCTATGCCCGTATGTTTAGCTCTATACTTTGGATATATATTTATGAATGTTTCTGAAGGGTATGTCTAGTCAACAAGGGGTTGGGATATCCCATAAAACCCTTTGTTATATTGTGTTTTCGTCATTTAGAGACATTTCTCAAAAGCGATCGATTGGATCTCTTTGAACTTTTAACCCATATTGAACGGTGGTGTACTGCATTTGCACTCATCTCAAATTTTCAATGTAGCCACTGGCATGCAAACACAAAACAAAACTGGCGATAGCTAATTTACTACCGAACATGTGGAAAATATCGCGGCTTAGTAGTTAAGAAAAACACAAAACAAGTAATAACACAGTCATTCAAAACATACTAAGCCTGTCTTCAAAAATGACACAAAATGGGATTCCGGGATTGGAACAAAATGCGAGTGTTCATTCATATCAGTCTTGAATTAACAAACAACTAACAAACGAAGATAGTAAAATAAATAAATCCCTATCATTAATATATCAAGCCCAATAATTAGCACGCAATCAATGTTAATTTGTAGGTTAGGCTTTGTTTTATTTTAATTGAATGTTTTCATGTTCAACCACCGGTATCATCTGTTTACTTTAATTGACTTCTTCATCTGGTAATTGTATATCTTCGTAATGTGAACTTCCGATATTTGTACTAACATTAACTTCGGGCTCAGTAGTTCCATTTGCGTCAGCTTTGTATATCTGATCTTGATTGTAGGCCCCAGAATCTGTTTTATTTTTTTCCTTGTTTACTCTCCCATCATCATGTTTTAGTTTCGCTACTTTATTGACAACGGCGTACGTCTGGTCCACTTTAGGTACTTCGTCGTCCCTCTTGACTTCATTACGCTTGTGGCTTTTATCTACGTCAGCGTACATATTATTGCTTGTATTATTTTCAATTGGCAGTTTAAATGTGTCCTTATTCAGAACGTTTGGATCTGGCATCTCACTTGACTTAGTGAGTGGTATTAAATCTTGATCTGGTATGTTACTGACGTCTCGACTTGTATTGATTGGCGAGCCATGTTCGCCTAGAACAATCTCACTATAACCATTGTTAGAACTAAATCGTTTGTCAACAACCTGTTGTTTTCCCACATCTAACGTACTATAATGGTCATTGTTGAATATCCTGTCAGACAATTGATGAGGTTTCAAATGTAAGTGACTATAATGGTCACCGACAATATCATATTGGCCTTCGGGAATATGGGGATTTTCTATATTCCCCGTATTATAATGGTCAGCGGCAATATTGAACTGGCCGCCAGGAATATGACGATTTTCTATATCCGCCGTATTATAATGGTCAGCAGCAATATTGAATTGGCCGTCAGGAATATGACGATTTTCTAAGTCCGCCGTATTATAATGATCAGTGGTATTGTTGTATTGGTCTGCTGGAATATCTAAACTATTTTCCCTCAACTCATTTTTAGGTGTTTTGTTGGCATGTTGATATTGACAGGATTTAGTGTAAACTTCAGCTTTTCTAATACATGTAGCAGAAGTCTGTCTTGATTTTTTTCTGAAAATAGATAGACTAAGTTTGATGAGTTTGAAATGTTTGTTTTTGTTTTTGACAAAACATCTATACGTAAATAATCGTATGATACTGTCAACTAACACTAAGCAAACGCATGGATTGACCGATTGTACGGATACACACTGTTTTGTTTGTGGAGCGTCTTTGCATGCTTAGGTGGTCATTATTTTATTTGTTGTATTCAACATAATATTAGTGCGCAAATGGTTAAGGTATAACTGCTGCATAACGAAATAATAGGATGGGGAAACTTCACCCTCCTGGAGCTTCTAGTATTCATATCTTCTTTATCGGATGCTAATGTTATCAGTACATTGATAACAAGGTTACATGAAAACCAAACTAATATAACAATTTTCATAGATATCAATACCGGGTATTCATCTCTAACGTATACATTTGTAAGGGGCATTTGTGGTCGTGATCGTATGGTAGTCGGATTTGCAATTACTTATGCAATCAGTGCCTATCACCACTAATGTTGTGACTTCGAATCCTGCTTAGGCGAGGTATACTCGATACAATATTAAGTGATCAAGTTTGTCAGTGACTTGCGACAGGTCGGTAGTTTTCTCTCCGGGAACTCCGGTTTTCTCCATCAATAAAACTGACCGCCACGATATAGCTGAAATATTGTTGAGAGTGGCGCTAAACACCATTACCCTAACCCTTTACAGTTGTAAGTATTATACTTATTGATTTTTCCTTACAAGCAACTGATGAGATATGTAAATATTGGACTTCGGCTAAGATGTGTATATGTTGAATCGCTAGAGATGCGAACATATAAGAACATTTCCTATCGTCCTATGTATTATATGTTATATGGCATATTCCTGTTTTGTTTTCTTTGTTTTAATGGCAATCTCTGTGCTGGATTGTATTTGTTGTTTTTTCTGTCTAACTATACATTTAACTGAAATGACTGTACCAGGTTAGGGTAAAAACGGTTTATGTGTAGCCATTATAGCTTGGGTCTACGATGTTCGATAGGATTTGGAGTTGTACTGCCGGTGTGATTTTCTCTGGTTTTATTTTTCATTTTTTATTGGACTTTACAAACCTTTTTAAGACTATGATCATAACGACCAGAATAAGTAGGAACAATGATCCTAACCCTGCACCGATGGCAACGTACAATTTAAGGCCTCTTTCTGAAAAAGATAATACAACATCATTTCAACGGAATGAAAATCAGTATATCGATGCCTGCAAATTATACAAGAGAGTAAGTGGAAATGTATATGTGTGTTAGTGTATAGATTTTTGTATGATATTACGATTCATCGATTGACTTTTGGAACTATTGTGGTCGTGCTATGCTTTGTTGTTAACTATTTTATCTATAATCCTTTGAGTGGAAAGGAAGGTTGTGTCATTAGCTTCACATCTGATGTTGTCCAGGACTCGTCTCATAGACATACAGATTATCTTACACGGCGGTAATAAGTACAATTATTCACAATATTTCAAAGGATATTCGCTAAAATAATATATTCTTTTTTTATTCTATCCAATTTTTAATATGAAGACAATATATCAGAATCTTTCTACAAGACATACATGACATGATGACACATTCCACGTAATCATTTAAAGCGTCTTACCACTAGCATTTTGAGCGTACTACCAGATGAGTTATTTTATAAAAGTGTGCGATCACTTAAACAAATAAGTATATAAATAAGAATGGTGTAGAGCAAAAAAATCCCGGCCTTCTCCAAGAAATTGCGAGAACTATCACTGGAATATCCCCCATTTCCTTTCTAGGGGAAAGATATCCATTCCCATTATTCCAGAGAAATTATATCCAAGGAAGAATATTAAACTTAGAGTAACGCAAGAAAGATGCTATACATAGTATATTTGTGTTAGTCAAATACTACGGATGGTTCTTAATCTATAGATGCTGTGTTGGCTGACTTCCATAAATTCTGCATATCTTGCACGCAAAAGATGTATAGCTTTATAGCCCTCATCTGAGAATAAATGGTATTGTGCTGTCCATTATTGATGTTTATAGTGATAATGTTTGTGGTCTTTATGAGAAGAAACGAGTCTGTGCATGGTTCTATTTTTATTTATTTGTTTATATATGCAGCTGTTGATTGAAGTTCAATTATCAGAGAGGATTTGAGTCTACAGCCATTGCCTGAATTTCCAAAACCATATTTCGTGGTTATTTTTCCCCTGGTGAATGATTTGAGGTGCGAGGTGGTTGTTCGTATTATTGATATTGGTAAAAATGCTAACATTCGTTGTTTATGCATTTTCGTAGTATTCCTGAAGTTAATTTCGAGTTGCTTGAGACATATCATTCAGTTAGCCCTCGAATTACAAATCAGCTATTTCGATTATGGTTCAAATTAACAATCTAAATAGGGTTAAGGTTTAGACCTGTGGTGTTTAATGCCACTTTCAACAATATTTCAGTTATATCGGGACCTTAGGGTTAAGGATATGAAGTAGCTATAAACATATTTATATCTTAATGCGAGATCTTTTGCCAGACGAAGACGAATAGTTTGAAGATACCAAAGGGGTAATCAGAATCCGTATATCGAAGAATAACATACAACACAAGGGCCAAAAGAAAAATGACAAAAGGACAAATAACGACCTACAAAACATACACATAAAAATATACATTGAGTAACACGAACCCCACTAAAAACCGGGGGTGAACTCAGATGTTCCGGCAGGGTTACCAGTTCCTGGGCCACTAGTGACACCCGTCGTGTTGATCTAGTTACAAACCCGATGATAAGTGGCTGTTTTAGCGTGGACATCTTGTCGCGACTCAGACTTTTAAATTATGCGATAGCGTAGTTAATGTACTATATACGATTAGTTTTCCATATAGTTTTTTTTTCTTTTAGCTTCCAGTAACAATGTATGAAACTACAAAACCTGTTTCTGTGTATTTCTTTTGCATGATATTTTTCTGTGATCATATTATGTACCCTTTGAGTCTGGTTGGTATTGTGTATTGTCCGTGTCTTGTTCAAATCCTGTCACTAATGATGTCGTACTTGTCATTTGAGCTGGGATAAATCTGGTTGATTCTGATGTAGCATTATATGTGTCTGATACCTGGTTACTTCCCTTTGTTGTAGGCAGCTCGCTTGTTTCCTCTGATTTGTCAGGTTCGAAACATGTAATGCTTATGGAATGATTGTGACTGGATGAGTTATGTTCTGTAAAAATATGCTTTCGAATCAATTATGATGACAAGAACAAAATCTTAATAAATATGTTTGCAATCACAAATTGTAGATCTACATAATCACGTCTTCAAAAATAATGTCAATTAAAAAATCTCATCATCCTAAATTTATTCTACAAAGATATTTCTACAAATTAATTACAAATCCCTATAGATCAGTGTTTAGCGAGTTTTTGTTGTTTGACATTATATATTATATTGATTTGGGTTATTAGGGTTAGGTTTATGGTGATTAACGCCACTTTCAACAATATTTCAGTTATATTATGGCGGTCAGTTTTATTGATGGTGGAAATCGCAGTACCCTTAGACAGCAAAGGACATGTCAACTGACCTGTCACAAGTTACTGACAAACTTTATCACATAATTTTGTATCGAGCGCAACTCGCCATTAGCGGGATTCGAAATCACAACTTTAGTGGTGATATGCACTGATTGCGTAGATAGTTGTATATTCAACTACCATGCGATCGCGACCATGAAGTGTAATTAAAATATTTCATAATTAAAACATAGATATCAAATTTAGTGCGCACCAATCTTTTTCTGGAATAACCTTCATCATCCACGCTCAAAGTAAAAAAATGAATTGGTTTATATTCGTATCTTAGATGATCAATTCCTCATTGTTCCATATATTTACCGCTGTTTATGAATTGAACATATTCGATTACTGTCCTGTGCAGGTTTATTGTTTTATTTGTGTGTTCGTTCTTTTGAAATGGTGAGTTATTATTGATGTTATGTAGTCAATATACTCCATGCACAAGTTGCAGCAAGTCATGCTGATATGACGATGGTGTAAATAGAAATAGATCCATTTTTGATTGCCTCTTTGGTTTCCTCTAATGTTTATCTGGTGCATATGACGCCTTTAGAATACCGTCATTAGGTACGCTCAATTCCAAAAGATTGGAAAGCAAACAATGTACAATGTCTCTTTGGCAGTAATAAAAGTAACGGACATAAACAGGATAGCTTAAATCGGCTAAGGTCACATATGCCTGAGGGAGGAGAACCTTAGACGCCGCCATGACTTGGTTAATCGTTACGGGATAGCTGTGTCACAAATGACCACGACTATGTTCCGTTGTCGAAATCATCATTCGCCCCTTGCCTCATTTATGACATAGGGCTACAAGTATAATATGACATATCATACATGAGTGCTTAATCACTTTATCGTATAAAACACTGGATAAACATTACTGTACTTTGCATATGCAAACACGATATAACATGATATTTTTGTTGTTGTGGGGGGTCGTTGAGTAATAATTTTGCCTTTGGACTGATATACATGCCAGTAGAAAATAGATCGTGCTTTCTTTAATAATCAAATTAATCAGGTATTTATTATTACACACTGTGGAGGAACACGTGATAAAAGATAGCTGAATACCACATTGAAACCATAGAAATAACGTATATTATTTAATAAAATGCGTAACAATTCTTCTAAAATCAAACGATTTCACATCGAAACATACATTAACATATGGGGCATTAACTGTAGAACATAACAATACCAATTAAATTCCCATCAGTCTTACAGTTTGTAAGAACATTCAAAGACTTTTTTCATTAAACTAGTTGCATGAATGTTTCGGGAAACTGTAATATATGATGATGTTTAGATGGTATGGTGATATTCTACAATGACTCCTTTACACAATGATGTATATTTCAATATAAAAAGTTCAGATTTAATAAGAATAAAATCGCATTTTCTTAGATAACGTACGCTATTATTTTGGCTTGGTTGCGGTTTTCAGCTATCTTTTGTCACGTGTTCCTCCACAGTGATTACAGATAACATTAAATTATTTAAATGTTCTTACGTCTCAGTATCTCCATACAGTAACCTCTTGTGAAATTGCCATCAATTTGTCTTGATTCAAACTGGAGCATTCCATTTTTTTCCAAAATTATTGCAGTTAGAGTAGTTGGTTTCGCACATTGGATGGGGTCTATGGCTTTGTGATTTCCTGTAGGAAAATGATATATATCTACTGCAAGTCCACAATAATCGTTAATAGGGGTTGCATACCTATGTCCATCTTGTTTTCTTAAGTATAACGTCTCATCCTCCGTCTGGTTTAATAAAGTAAGTTGACATATGCAGTGATCTTGGTGTGTGATGATACGTAATACGATGCTGTCATCTTTAAAGGTTCCATACATTGGTTCTTCTACTGCAAACTTTGATGTGCACATCGTAGCTACATATTATAGAAAGATAGAGTTTGCTTAAACTATAATTTTAATAATGTGTCACTATAATTTTAATAATGTGTCATAATTGAAAATCCAAGCCGACTTCTTATAGATTTTTATATTACCAGCACAAACACACTGCTGGTAAGAATTCCGATCAAAACATTGTCTTAAATAGCTCCATATAAATTCGTGTGTTAATACAAAAGCAGAATGCGCCATTTTCTCATCAAATGTTACTTGTTTTCATCATGATATAACATAATAATTGCTCACTTGGCATATCAGGCAATAATGAAAATACAAACCTGAGATAACCATTTAGTAAAGAATTGTTTCGTCCCAACAGATTAATTTTTCAGTAAATCTCTGACCGACAAAAACAAGGCTATTTATTAACAAAAATATGAAGAGCGTGACTGAGATATATTTGTCATTTCAGTAACAAAGAGATAATACAATAACTGTAGTTAATCAACATTTCTCACGTTGACCAATGTTTTGTGTTAAATTCCCGCATTGTGGTGCAATGGTTGGCGTGCACGCATCTATTGCGATAGATCTGTGGTCAAGCCTCAGTCGAGTCAAGTCAAAAACGTTGACATTGGTATTTGTTGTTTCTTCGCTGCGCACGCATATCTAAGGAGTAAGAGCAAAGCCTTGTATTTTTATTAAAACTAAGGCTAGCATCGCTCAGCCATAGGTGACCATAGCCGATTTGCGCTCTCCTGTTTAGGTCCTTTCGCTTATTTGCTCCCAAAGAATTTACAATTGTTAGCTTGTCTTATCTTTTGATTTTAAGTGTACCTGATGAAGTTTATTCCAGAAACGTGTCGTGCATACACTCAATTTTATATCTACGTTTTTAGCGGCTCGGAATCAAGATAATGTGTCAGAGTGGAGCGATATGTTTACTCGCAGATCATTGTATCGATGAGCTACCACTATAAAAACCCAGCTCAACGTGTTGGTCTAGAACAAAGCGTACTTCATCGTCATTATTTCATCAAAATTTAAATTGTCCTCACCTTATATAGCTGACGAATTGCTCATATCGCGTTAAACAACAAACACTCACTCACTCACTGGTATGTTAAATACTATAGTTGAAGGATGATGGCCTTCATATAGCATACAATATCAAAAAATAGATTCATTACCTATTGTTTCCTCTGCACTATTGTTCAGGCATGGTTCTGGTACCTCTGGTACTGTTGATCGTAGACCTTCAATAGCAATACAAGTGTAAATAATTCTGACAGAACACCATCGTGAATAAATTTTGTAGAAACCAAAAGGGCAATCATGAATGGTCAATCCCGAGACACTGGCAACAAAGGACACATAAGATACAGGACAAAAATAAGTAAAACACAAAAACACAACACAACATAGAAGATTACAATAAAGGTGAGCAACACGGACCACACCAGAAACCATGATGTAACCAAGGTGCTTGGGAAAGCTAAACAGTCCATTCCCCTTATAAGACACGCGCCATGTTACTAATATAGCCAAATCGTGTTGGACCCCATTATACGCAAACAAACACAAATGACATAAATGAGCCCTCCTACAAACAACTACAGGTAAAACGAACTATCGCTTTCATAGTTAACCAATGAAATGATATATGGATTCACATAACATGTTATTTTTTTCAATGACTGTTCGCATTTCATGTCAACTATAGGTATGGATATTTTGAAAACTAGAATATTTCATCACGTTTACAAACAGATATTATTTTTCAATTAGGAAATCATTCTATAGCAATCAAAGTAGAGCAAACATGAGTGTATGTCGTTGTGATCTGACTTCTCATCGTAAATAAGAATCATTGCCAATTGAGACATAAATAGTTCGTGACGATCAACCACTTCATGATGATGACCGTAGAAGTTCCGATAGTCATAATAGTGAGATATCCTAATACCTGATAATCATGCTAGTGATATGATTAATGCTTGATAATAGTACTGGTTAGATTTTTAAACACATAGAAAATTACTGTTGGGACGTTTTAATACTAAATATTCATACTGTTGAAATTTCCTATATTTGATAAACATACTGATAAGATTCTTTATATTTGATAATCTTTCTGAGAGTCCCCCATCTGGGAGTGAAAATAAACGCATAAAAGAGAGCTTCCATGTACAGCGTAAGAAAAATTGGTGAAGATACCATATTTGTTATCGGAAGGACAATGTACCAAAGAATAAGAGCATACATACACTCAATTATCCACAGCGCACTACACAGAAAGCTAAACATTGAGCAACACGAACCCCACGAATACCGGGTTTGAACTTAGTTGTTCTGGAATGGTATGTATTTCCTGCTACACTAGTGACATCAGTCCCGTTACTCTTGTAAAAAAAAGTATGGTGGTAAGTCGTGAATGAGTACTGAGTGTGATTTTTATAAGATATATTCTGAAACAGTTTGAAATATGAGTGATGCTCGTTACTGAATACCATACTGTATAAATAATATCAAGAACATGTTTCGTCATAATAAAAATAAAGTTCCTTAAAACTAATTTATATTTCAGCCAAAGATGAGTTTTCGTTCCAGTTGATTTACCCCAAATAAATTTCCTATTGATATATATAGATTATAACATGGCCATTTCGATATTGGTCCCGGTATCATCCCAAGACTTCCATATCAGCCCAAGGCGGCAGCCGCTGGCTGATATGGGTCGAGAGAAGATACCAGGACCTATATGGAAAAGGTTATGTTATAATCTGTTTATCACATATTTAACCATGGCTGAAATAAATCAATTCTAAATGAATAAATGAATTTATGTTTATTCATCAAAATAACAACAAAATAAATAACGTGTAAAAATCAACAAATAATTCACCGTATTTATCACAGGTATTGAACATAACTTTTCAATAATCATAAATCAGATTTCCAATTCTTATCATTAGCGTAATAAAATATTATTGTCACATTTCCCTGGATATTTGAGTATGGGAATTGTGTTATTCTGGAGTTGGGCAAAATGGGAGCCAAAACGATAATGGCTTCCTTATTAGAGTTATTTTTAGTAACCGTTGACTGGACAGAGTTATTACTGATGAAATTTAGAGTATAATTGTTTTATTTTCATAGTTCTCAATAGTCGATACAATGGAGTAAATATCAACATTCGCCATCACTAAGATATCTACTGATGGAAGCTTGGATGCATTTCAATGAATCGGGTTCGTAATGTTGTTTGAATTTCGTGCGCGCTGAAAAAACAATCTTGCCAGGTGTACGTACATCTCCTCGACTCCAATATATTCAGAATTACTGTATTCTCCCTCTGTTGATAACCAATCCTTGAATATCTTTATGCTACTCTTAGTTTTACGTTTTGTATTGATATTTTTCATCTCCGTTTTATCGTTTTTTTGTATGATGTTTGTTTACGTGTCACAATGACGTCATCGACGCAAGGCACAATAACCGGTTATTTTCCCCGGGCACTGATATGGATTGGGAACGTCTTCGTTTATTACACATGCAAAACGGTACGTATAACGTACAAATATGTGATAAATACATATATAAATAAGTGTAATACTAGACTGTGTCTTTGATGCCAATCACGTGGCTTGTTTCAACACAAAGGAGAATGATGGCATTCATAGGCATTCAGGACTGTCAAGCATATACGCCAGATGAAGAAGTATAACATATTTAAACTGTTGGCGATTTGTCAATGATTGTAGGATGTATGTACGTATCACTTATCATGATAGGTTGAAGAGTTTCAAAATGTAAATAATATAATAACTACAAGCAGGAAGAACATATGACAGGGCAGTACGTTATCACACAGCTGTATTTCTTGAAAATATTTGTACTTCAAATATATATCTACATTTTTATTATATGTACACAGTAATTAAAATAAGATAATTATATCATCTCAACTGCTATTGTGATGAGAAATACATAATTTCCGTACTTTTTTTCTGCCATGTTTTTTTCCTGTCCACTATATGTCGAAACCAAATGATGTTTTAAAGTCCTTTAGTGAGTGAATGATTGCTGTTTAACGCCAACTCAGCAATTTTACAGCTATATCATGGCGAGAACAAGTTAATTTTCAATGAGTTTAGATCCGCTTTGTACTAGAGCAACACGTTCAGTTGGATTTTTTATAGTGTTAACTCACTGAAACAGCAGTCCGCGGGTAGACATGTCGTTCCACTCGAACACATTATCCTGATTGATTTCCGAGCCAATCAGTCCTTGCTCTTTCTCCATAATGCTGCGTGCTTAGCGGAGAAGCAACAAATATAAATTGCAAAGTCTTTGGTTTGACCCGATCGGAACTCTAGGCGAGCCTGCTAACTATTACACTACCGATGTGGTTTTTACGTTTTACACTTTAATTTCTTAAAATCTACCTACCATAGTTATTTTAGCTTTTGTTTATCGTGATTATTAATTTAATTAATACATAAATAATAATAAATTTAATTGTTCTTTTTAATTTAAATAGATAATATCTGTTTCCTACCTGTTATCTGTGTAAACACTAATAATAAAGTTAGAATATGACTTCGTCCTGTTTCATCCATCATTTTTAGTTTGCATTACGATGACCTCAAATCCGGAAGATTTACTCCGGATAAATACTTGAGAGAACTTATACTTTTTCCATTGTATTTTCACTTTTATTTGTAATGTAATATTGAAAATTGTTTCCGCGGGGTCATTAGTGAAAACGGAAATGCAAAAAGAGGTTTTTATACATACATGTACTTAGTCATCTAAACAAGTCATTTAAAATGAAATGTGAAAGTGGCTATATATTTATGTCATAAAGATGTGACACTCATCATCACTGGGGTATTATTAGACATTTTAAGTTGTGTTTTCTTGTAAGAACTCCTGTATTATTTTAATGTATATAGCAAATATATAATTTGTAGCAAAAACAAACATTGACCCGAATAATTGCTAATGTTATAAGGAAGGTTATCCTCCCTCAGGCATAGGTGACCTGTATGAAAACCACTTGCATGTATGTTTGGGCCCATCAATCTAATTTAATTCCGCCACTTTTTATTGAAGTGTTTGAACCAAACCAGGAAAGTGAGCGGTCATGTATTTGTATTTTAGAAGTGTCAATTGTGTCCCTTTCTACGATTTTTTTCTATTTGATTTTACAATTGTGCCGACAGTTGGGTATTTTTTTTTCATTTTATCAATGACTGACGACTTATGTAAAATCATTACATTACTGTACCATGTTCATCATTAAGCTTGTATCAGTATCTTGTGGTGAAAACAGATTGTGGCGGATATTAAATTTAGTTTAGGAGTGATAATAAAATATATGAATTGTGAACTGTAAATCAGGTTTTACTGTTGATAAAATGACAAATAAAATTCAAATGTATATATGTAATGTTCCTGTTTATTTATAAACTACTTCAAGTGAAGTGTCCGATTCCGGACGAATAATAAATTGAACATGATTTACATTGAAACATCACATCTGTGTAACAAATTACCACGGATATGTGTAACATGCATTTGTAAAATTAAACATCGTATACTGGTTAATATTGTGATAAGATTATTTTGTCCCGAAAATTGTCTTTAAAAGGAGTACGTAAAGGATTTGTCCTTTGCTCTTGTTAAGAATTTGTAATTATTTAATGATTCCATGACTGTATCGTTCATTATTCAATTGATTGATTGATTGATTGATGTTACTTAACGGCAAGTGGACAGTTTTTCCTCTATATCCATGGCGATAATAAGTTTGTGACGTGTTAATTCTGTCTCTTTCTATGATTTTCTCCTGGATTGTGCCGACAGTTGGATATTTTACAATTGTGCCGACAGTTGGGTTTTTTACAATTGTGCCGACAGTTTGGTATTTTTTTTTTTTCATTTTATCAATGACTGACGATTTATGTAAAATCCTTACATTACTGTACCATGTTCTTCCTTGTATCAGTATCTTGTGGTGAAAACAGATCGTGGCGGATATTAAATTTAGCTTAGGAGTGATAATAAAATATATGAATTCCAGGTTTTACTGTTAATAAAATGACAAATAAAATAAAAATAAAATTACATTGATATGTAGCAACTTTCCAGCAGCACCTGCATATGGAATATATATGTCTCAGTTGATACGATATTCCAGAGCCTGTGATTCATATCAGCATTTCCTTGGGAGAGGGTTGCTGCTACCAAGGAAGCTACTGAACCAAGGGTTCCTCTTGGTTAAATTGAAGTCATCACTTCGAAAGTTTTACGGTCGCCACCATGACTTGGTTGACCGTTATGTAATATATCATGTGTCGCAAATGACCACGGGTATGTTCTACTTGTCGTAAACTCTTCCTGGTCCTTTCTTCATTCATGACTTATCACAAGATTTGTAACTAGATTAACACCACGGGTGTCACTAGTGGAGCAAGTACTTCTTACCCTTCCGGGACATCTGAGTTCATCCCCGTTTTTAGTAAGGTTCGTGTTACTCGATCTTTAGTTTTATATGTATGTTTTCTCGATCGTTGTTTGTCCTTGTGTCATTTGTCTTTAGCCATTGTGTTGTATGTTCTTCGATTTTCAGAATGTCATTACCCCTTTGGTATCTTCAATCTCTTCTTAACGTTCACATTGGACTATGGGAAGATTATGTGATGATCACATAGAATGCGAGAGTATACATAACTTGGTGATAGTAATGACATATCTATTAATGTGGTCCTATCAATGTTATATATAACTTTGTATATCGGTATGTTGTCTGTATACTATGCCCAATTTAGTTTCAATGTAAATTGAAAATGGATATTTGCATAGAGAAATTCAGTGTCTAGATAAAAGTTTCTTGTGATGATGTTATTGTGTTTTAAGAAAGTCAAAAGCATTGATTACAATTATATTTTTACAATTGTGCCGACAGTTGGGTATTTTACAATTGTGCCGACAGTTGGGTATTTGTTTTCATTTTATCAATGACTGACGATTTATGTAAAATCCTTACTTTACTGTACCATGTTCTTCCTTGTGTCATTATCTTGTGGTGAAAACATATTGTGGCCGATATTAAATTTAGCTTAGGAGTGATAATAAAATATATGAATTGTGAACTGTAAATCATGCTTTACTGTTGATAAAATGACAAATAAAATAAAATTGCATTGATATGTAGCAACTTTCCAGCAGCACCAGCATATGGAATATATATGTCTCAGTTGATACGATATTCCAGAGCATGTGATTCATATCAGCATTTCCTTGAGTGCTGCTACCAAGGAAGCTTCTGAACCAAGGGTTCCTCTTGGTTAAATATAAGTCATCACTTCGAAAGTTTTACGGTCGCCACCATGACTTGGTTGACCGTTATGGAATATATTATGTGTCACAAATGACCACGGGTATGTTCCACTTGTCATAAGCACTTCCTGGTCCTTTCTTCATTCATGACTTATCACCAGATTTGTAACTAGATTCACACCACGGGTGTCACTAGTGGAGCAAGTACTTCTTACCCTTCCGGGACATCTGAGTTCATCCCCGGTTTTTAGTAAGGTTCGTGTTACTCGATCTTTAGTTTTATATGTATGTTTTGTCGATCGTTGTTTTTCCTTGTGTCCTTTGTCTTTGGTCATTGTGTTGTCTGTTCTTCGATTTTCAGATTGTTATTACCCCTTTGGTATCTTCAAACTCTTCTTAACGTTTACATTGGACTATGGGAAGATTATGTGATGATCACATATAATGCGAGAGTTTAAATAACTTGGTCATATTAATGACATATCTATTAATGGGGTC
This sequence comes from Gigantidas platifrons, assembly GCA_002080005.1. Taxonomy (NCBI): domain Eukaryota; kingdom Metazoa; phylum Mollusca; class Bivalvia; order Mytilida; family Modiolidae; genus Gigantidas; species Gigantidas platifrons. Next base: position 427,259 of record MJUT01005820.1, read on the forward strand.
CTATCAATGTTATATATAACTTTGTATATCGGTATGTTGTCTGTATACTATGCCCAATTTAGTTTCAATGTAAATTGAAAATGGATATTTGCATAGAGAAATTCAGCGTCTAGATAACAGTTTCTTGTGATGATGTTATTGTGTTTTAAGAAAGTAAAAACATTGATTACAATTATATTTCCGAATATCACTATAGCAATGTTTATTTAAACTGTTCGTAGCAGGTTTGAGATGTGGTTAAGTGAAATGATACTAATGATGGGACTCGGAGGTGGGTCTCTTTGCTTATATAACCATTTTCAGAGATCGGTTTTACATATGCATTTGTATACCAAATATCTCTTTTTTAAGAATTTCGACCGATTCAGATGAAATAGATAAGGGAGCTTAACGTGTACTTGATAGACACTGATATTATGGCCACATTCTATTATCTCCCTTGCTTGCAAATGTAAACAACACATCTATTAATTCATTTTATTTTTATTATTCTGAGCAAATTCATGTATAGTCTATTGTATTCAGAAATAAAATAAATGTTTGTACATGGCTCATTAAATAATAATATCAATTGTGCACTACGCCACTCTACAAAATAACCAGCAATGGGTTTTTAGAGTTGACTATTTTTGAAATGTATTAATATAAAATATAAAAAAAAACAGCTTAATAGATCAGTTATCGTACATATAATTCATTTAATTGTAAAGATAATGCATTCCTTAATAATATTATACATTCTCTATATACAAATTTTGTATTTGCAAACCTAAATTTTCGAAAAATTTGATTTTATCTTCACTCTCAACTTCATCCACTACGGCTGTAATCACCTCGATAATTATGTCTGATCGATTGTATTGTTCCATACGTGTTTAAATACCAATCAAATTAAAATTAGATCTCAAAACTTGCTCCCTGTTTGCTACCCACGCGGCGAACGGAAATAGGGAGCAAGTGCGGAGATCTAATTGTATTTAGATTGGTTTAAATACTAGATTAAAACCACTTGTTATTGTTAATGATAATTTTTGGTCATTAATCTCGTTGTGTAACAATATAATGACATATTTCACAGAATCACACGTGTCATTGTTTGTCATATCTAGTTTATCTTTACATTATAGAGTTTATATATAACATATCTTCTCTTCTTTATTACAATACTGTCATATCTGTATTATTTTGTTTTGTTAACTGCAGCATACGTTTGGTCTTGTTGACGTACTTCATCAATATTTGGTTGAATTTTGTCCACAGCGGGTTTCTTTTCACGGCTTTTATCTACTTGAGGATATATGTCGTTGCTTCCAGTTGGAGGACAAACATTGGCTACTCTATTGGCTAATGTTTGGTTACCATCGTCGCTAAAAAGTTCAGTATTTTGATCAACATATTTATTGCCACTTGAGCTTCTTGACTTTTCGAGTGATTTTCCTTTTGCGTCAATGCTTGTGTGATCATTTGATATTGCCAGAGAAAATGTTAAATCTGCCGAACTATAGTTTCCGTCAGTAGCGAGTCTGGTTTCAGCTGACGGCGATCTTTGTGAATTGATGATGCTATAATTTTGATCTATAAGCTCATGTTGATCGAATGGAATGTACATGCTATTGTCCCTTAAACCACCATAGTCAGAATCATAGCTATCCCGATGGTCTTGTTCTAACTTAGTATTATTTGAACCTTTTGGTGACGACGAGGACGTTTTTCTGCAACTGAAATAATTATAGTGAGTGAGTAATTGCTGCTTAACGCTAACTCAGCATTTTCTCAGCTATATAATGGCGAGAACAAGTTAATTTTCAATGATATTATGTTCGCTTAATAGTAGTTGGATGTTTATAGCGCTAGCTCACTGAAACAACAGTTCGTGGATATATACATTCCGACCCAACCAGTCTTTGCTCTTTCACCTTAATGCTATGTGCTTAGCAGAAGTGCAATAAATACCAATTTCATAGTCTTTGATTTGACACGATCGGGACTCAAACCCACGACCTGCCGCACTCGTGGCAAGCACGATAAACATTACACCAGCCAATCAAATCCTGAACTGTGTTGCACAAACCTCAATTAAACATTAAGTGCAAATTAAATTCATGTATACTTCAAGTAAATTTAAATGTCAATTAAGTTTTAATTGACACTTAAATTTAATTGAGGGTTATGCAATCCAGTTCTGTTTTATTGTTCAGTGTAATCGGTAGTTTGGTAAAAAGTGTTCGAGTTGATATAAAACTGTTGTAATTGATAAAAGACATTACATTGAAAAATAAAAGGCCTGCATTAGTACTATATTGTGTCCTTCATATTTCAAAAAGCTTAGTATATGCTATCACAAAAATTCAAACCAACATTCGCTACTCCAACGTTACAGAACATGTTCCTGTAGTGTATACTACTGGACTAGCATTTTGGGGTTTGAGTGGCTTACCAATAACGTGGCAATAGGATAATTCTCTTTTGAAAGACTGCATAGTCTAATTTGTGTGAAAGTTCTCCTTTCCATTGCCAATTGGTACTCCGTTGTGTCGCTTCTGTGGTAGTTGGATTAAAGTCTGTCTATGAAATCAGCACCTAACACAAAGAAGGCTTATCATCTCTATTCCCGTTCCGTAACGACATGTACTCAATGCAACATTTTCCGTAACGATATGTGCTCAATGCAACATAATGTGATATTCATATTTCTTGAGATGTGACTGTTGGTGACTATTTACTACCAGTATTGTTAAATATACATAATCCATGCTTTAATACTATCTACTACCTTTTCATATTAATAACTATTGGTTTCTAGAGATAAATTGGAAATCATCACATCAGTTGGTTGACAGTTACGGAAAATCCGTGTTACTGACCACTCTTTGATATGTATGTTCCATTTGTTGCAGCCACTATCCTGTCCTTCTTTACTCCTTTAACAGCGGGATAAAGATGATTGCCTATAGGTCAGAAACTGTTCACCTTTCGTAAGCACGTGAATTAAACCCTGATTTTTGGTGGGGAAGACATTGCTGACTCGTTATTTTTCTTGTGGACATTGTATTGACTGTGCATCGATTTACTGCTTCTAATTACTCCTTTGGTATCTGAACAATTCTCTTAATAAATGATGTGTTGATAAAAACACTAAGGGAACGGAATAAAAAGTGTACAAGGGTGGGGGAACAGGGTAAAAACGCCATTCGTATCTGAGGAATTCGTTGAAATCGAACAGACCAAATATTAAGAAAAATATATGTATCTTGAATTAAATAAAACAAACCTTTTGATGAGGATTAACAGAACTATTATTATTAGAATAACACCTCCACACCCGGCACCTATGGCAATGTACAGTGTCTGGTTATTCTCTGTAATGTAAACAAATTACATGAATATGAAAAATTACTAATTAGTTTAAGGAATCAATTCACTACTTTTGTTGAATTTATTAATATTCCATAGACATTATTTCATACACTGTGTAGCAGCTTTCCTACAATTTTCAGTTGTTGTGCTGAGAATAGTTTAATAAGAGAATGATTAACAAGGTCAACTTAGTCATCTGTTGTTGTTCAAACCAGTGTACGCTAACAAGGACTTCAACAAAAATAAAGTACTCATGGATATCTGAAGCAAAGTTGAATTTATTGTGCTTGGCGTTCGTTCAGACCTCAAATGACTTCAGAAATAATTTTAAACAGGTCGAGTGTCAGCTTTAGGTTATATATTATAACATATGATAATTGACTTGAGGCTGGTTTTGATGAATGTTCGGGATTTGTTCATATCCTAAACACTCTGACAAAATTTTATCCCCAATCTTTTTTTGTAAATGTACTAGCATCTCTTATTATTACGGATTAATCAACTTTTATACCATTTTTAACAATATTACATTTTCATTAGACCATGCACTGATGAACTAGTCATACTTAAAGTGGTTGATAAATCTGAAGAATTAATTATTGCGTATGATAATCGGGAATATGAAACACGATTATTGTTGTTTTTTTTTTGCTTTTTTTTTGTTTTTTTAAATAAAAGTTGTTTTTCATTTATGTTTTTTAACATTTAAAGGGGAACGGAAATGGTATAGTCAAAATTTCAGAACTTTTAAATTGGTGATCAGAAGTCTTCTCATGAACATTTTTAATACAGTATTATCCGACTGATTCTCTCTTGTGGATATTATCGCCATTTATGCAAGATAGACTTTGTTTATTCATCAGTATTGCGTTGGTTGATTTTAAGATGTGCTCTATTGGATTCATATCAGGGGAATGGTAGGCCACGGATATTTGTGCATTGTATCTTCAATTCTCTGACAATGAAGGTTCAGTGTAGGTCTTCCGTCCTTGTACATGTAGACTGGCATATGAAAAAACGACTGGGCATCCAAATGAAGTACAAGGTGTATATCTTGGAGTTGAGGAAAATAACCCGTTAACAGTTACTTCGCTACCACCGAACACTCTTTTCATGAAATGATGTACTAATATAACGCTTAACCAATTGGTGTGGCCTTTCACGCTTTAAACGTTCATCAACCGTTCACGGTGTTCCTAAACATTGGGTGAGACGCTACAATTACAAAGTGATCTACTAGAATTTTTCATGCCACCCTGCTTTTACTACAGCCCACCTATGACCATTGGTCCACAGTAATCAATGGTCTCCTAGTCATAGTACAAAATATATAAGAAAACTTTGGATTGATGACTTCTGATTACTCCTTTGGTTTCTTCAAACTTTTCTTACTAACAAACAGATTTTGTGAAATGTTACCCTTTATGTATTTAAGCGAAGTGTGTACATTATAAAGGCAACCTGTACAAAATGTTTATTGTTACGCATGTAAAAATACATTATTGGTCAGATGAGGCTAAAAGTTTGTCTAAATACATATCCTGATTGTCATTTTCCTCAAAAGATATGCTTACTCTTAGTTCAGTTGTCACTGCATAAGCTCGTGATCGTGATCATATAATAATTGGATTGACAACTACGTGTGCGATCAGTGCCTATCATCACTAAAGTTGTGAGTTCGAATCCCGTTCATGACTAGGTGTATTCGATATAGCACTATGTTATAAAGTTAGGTCGGTGGTATTTTCCGGGTCCCCTACCAATAAAACTGACAGCCACAATATAGCGGTAATTTTGCTGAAAGTGACGCTAAACACCATAACCCTCACCCTAAGCCTATGCCACAGTTGTCTCATCGATATACCTTGGTTATTGATGAAAATAAAAATAAACTCCGAAATTACCCTTTTGGTCCACACCTCGCTATCGCAGCTTACTTACATGGTGGAAATCGTACTTAATATTTCTTCTTGTTATTATTTTTATTTTCATTATTGTTGTCTTCCTATGGTGATAAATAAATGTTAGAGAAAACCAAAGGGGTAGTCGAGAATGGGCTATCTAAACACAAGAAACAATGGCCACCCAAGACAAAAGATGGAGACAAACAAAAACGAACAACACATAAAACTAAAAAGACGAGCAACACAGATCCCACCAAAACCCGGAGGTGAACACATGTGCTCCTAAAGGGTAAGTATTAAGTCACTCGCCGTTTATTTATGTTAATAAGTCCGGTAAAATATTATCAGCAATAGAGGAAATCTTCATCAAAGCTTCATTGTTGTTTGGCAAGCGAATATTTCGGAACGATCAACTCGTTCGTGATGAAGACGGTATATTTTGTGTAGCGATGACATTAAATAAACGTTAGAGAATACCGAAGGGGTAATCAAAATGGACACCACTATACACAAGCAAACACAAATCACGTAAATAAGACATGAGCACTCCTACAAACCTATGAGCAACGTAGCTCTATTTGATATCTTTTTAAAATCACCAGCTGATCTCTTTCCATATAATCACTGTATTTTCATATGTATGTGTAAACATATTTATCTATAACTCTGCTTTTTAAAGATTACTTCTATTAACAATAATTACTTGTCTCAGTGATGCCATCTGTTAGACCACCGGTTGATGTTTCAGTGATATTATCTGTTAGACCACCGGTTGATGTTTCATTGATGCTATCTGTTAGAACACCGGTTGATGTTGGAGTGTGATGTACTGTAGTCTGTTCATCTAGACAAAATAGAACGAATTAAATAAAGCATGTATCGTAAAGATGTATTATATTCAATTATTGATTACTTTATCTAAGCATTTTGAAATACAAAACAAATACAACACTCTGAAAAATTCCAAAATTCAATCGACAAATCGCAGAAACAGAGGCAAAATTGATAATCCTAGCACACTGGAAAATGATCAGAGGAATTTCAATAAAACGTGGAAGGGTTAGTTGCTTATTCATGCCGCTGCCAAGCGGCAACAATGTGTATATGATTTAACGTACCAGTTGGAAACATTTAAACACAAAAATGAACTTCTTTGAAAGAGAGGAAACTATTAGTGTTGAAATGATTTTTTTTATTGTTGGTAAATATATGCTTAGTCTATAATATAGATATCAAGAGTTGACGTTTGGTATCTCAAATACACAGTTTAATCCCGCCACTTTTTGTGAGGGTCTTTATTTTATGTTTACTATTTTGAAACAGGAATTTAACATATGGCTGTCATCTGTAATATTGCTGTAGCATATAATCGACCAGCAATGTTTATAATGTTATAAATAAACGTTAGAGAATACTGAAGGGGCAATCAAAAATGGACAATTCAGACAAAACTGGCAACATATGGTAAACAAGACGAAGAAAAACAAAAACATTATCCTAAAACTAGACAAACCTACCTACACCGTCACCAACAACAGTCAAGTTGATAAAAAGACCGGTACCTGTTCCAGACTGACTAACTACATTACAAGTATAATATCCTGTGTCCTCATGTATTACATTGTGTATGGTCAAGCTAGGTAAATATTTTGTACCGCCACTATATTTAGCATTGCTGTCAACTGTAAGATTACGATAATCTTGTTGCCAATACAAATACTCCACAGAACCAAATTGTACTTCACAATGTAATACTACATCTTCATATATTTGTGTTAGATATGATGTAGAGTTCACTCCAACTACAGGTATATCCAAAACTACAAAATTAATATAATGTATAATTATGAACGTGTTTTTGTCATCCACTAATTTAATAAACATCATATTGTCTACACCAAAACAGAAACGTGCGTTATTGATACATTACTTGCTTATTGATGACATGAACGTTTACTATATCGTTCTCTTCATTCTGTAAAAACAAGCCCGTTGACTGCTTGCTTAATGAATGATAGAGTTAGGTTTAGAACGCTCACTAGGCTATCAAACAAAAAGAAATAATTGCTAATCACAAGTCAGTCTTGTCTTCTGTTGCTTTTTCCATCATTCATGAGGTATATGATATTGCCTTAGAGTACTTAGTACCATCATTATGCAAACAAATGTATATCAAAGGAGGTTCCAGGTGCTACAAATTCTCTTTGTAAGCTTTAAATTTCTATTTTTACTGCTGGTAAAATTTGTCACCAGAGGTATCAGGTTATCATCATTTCTAGAAGTGGGGTTAATGAAATGTGGATATTAAAAAAATCAAAAGACTGGTTTGGATTTAAGTTCTAGATCTCAGTTCTTTTGCAATAACATTGTTTTATCTTTCTACCTTTATGCGGAGCCAACATTTAGAAGTAAAGAATTGACTCAGCGTTGCTTCTCAAAGAAAAACGAAGAACAAAGGAACATATGTGTCAGTATTTTGTTATTGGCAAAATCAGTTCAAAATTTTATAATAGATATGAATAGAACAAGATCATTAAAATGTTAGATTTTTCGAGCGGAAAAATATTTCTTCAGTTTGGTGTATTTCCTTCAAGGGATAGAAGTATATCCCAAGTAATTAATTCCATCTCCCATTCTATAGATGCTATTCTTTCGCTGAACTATTCTCGATTCGGCAATTATCGGCGTACCCTATATCAACCTGCAATTAGGACACAACTTCCACTCAACAGACTACTTCTTGCTTTGACCTTCACCTTGCAATCTACAACGAGGGAAGCTTAAAAACAAAAATAAAAATACGACAATCTGACCCGATCAAGGTTATTACAGAAACACGTAGTACGCACTAAATTTGATATCTACGTTTTTATTACTACATGTGATTTTACTATATACTGTACATATTCCTGTATATATGGTCGATTTTGTTTTCCTGTTGGATTTATTTGATTGTTGTTTTCATACCTGTTGATGTGTGTCTCCAGATTTTATTTTTGGTTTCTAGTCTTTTACATGTAGCTTAAAGCACGTGTTTATACATACCACAATAATTATTATCATTACTGTCCTTCACCAGTATATAATGGTCCTCACAACTGGTCATGTTACTATCCACTATATTATCTTCAATAGTGATATTTGATGTCCCTCCTGTACTACAGGTAATAGGACTATCATAGGTCATAAATGTTGTTGCATTAAGTTTAAGGATCAAAGCACATAATCTGAACCTGGTCTTGTGCGAATTAACGAGTTTAAACTCTAATACAGTGGTGATCTACAATATATATCAGACAGTAGTGGTAAAATGTATGGTACACTGTAAAGAATTAATTACAGAGAACTAAGATGGGTTTCATGATCTACAATATATATCAAACAATCATGATAAAATGTATGATAAACTGTAAAATTCGAAAGAATTAAAAAGATGTTTAATTCAACCAGTAAGGATTGTTTAAGTTCAACACGATATATATGTAACATCGCAAAAGCAAGCTTTATTTATGCAGGAATCCGAGTTACACAGAATGAAATACGGACCTTCTGTATCTTAGTGCTAAATTCATAACATAGACAATCCCTCTCTTAGACGGATAGTCGAGTTCACCGAGTTTCATAATAAGATAATGTAAAGTAATATATTGTCGTTGTAGAATGGATTAGCGCTGCCTCGTTTGCTAGCAGAACGACACATATTCATTTGTCTATCAGCTATATGTATTGTTACTATATCTATCCAGGTAGATTCTACTTTTTGCTTATTGCTCTAGTACATGTGTATATTCAGATGTTGATAAGCTATATTAGTGGTGTTTGTGTTTGTTTGTTTGTTCTGATGGTGCTTAACGCCACTTTCAACAATATTTCAGTTATATCGTGGCGGTCAGTTTTATTAGTGGAGGAAACCAGAGGACCCAGGCAAAACCACCGACCTGTCACATAATGTTATACACCTCGCCCTGCTCGAGATGTGAACTCACAACATCAGTGGTGATAGGCACTGATTGCATAGGTAGTTGTCAATCCACCTACAATACGATCACGGCCACGAGGACCCCTCTGGTGTTTGTACATATCCAGGTAAATCTGTCAGGTATATATTTGCGATACTTGTGATTATTCATTTATTATTTTTGTCTATAGTTCTTGTATTTATCTAGGTAAATCATCAGATATATATTATAATGCATGTACCTAATTTAGCATTTTTTTTTAGTTTGGTGCATCTTTATTTTATAATTGTCTTTGTTAAAGACGTTTATCGATCAGTCAAATTATGTTGAATAAATTGTATAATAAATGTATTAATACAGACAGTATGGAAACAATAGAAACAACGTTTCTGTTTAAATATTAAACCTACACGTTAATGAACAAGTTAAAAGTTCCAGATTGAAAGTAGTTGTCAAATAGGTGAACTTTAAACAGTAGAAATGTTGTGTAGTAGTGGCTTTTCTAAGTTTCTGAAATAATACTCTTCAAGAAACCCCATCAGTGGCGTAATGCCTAGCGTGCTCGCCTCAAGTGCGGTAGATCGTGGGTTTGAACCCCAATAGGTTCAAACCAAAATTTATAAAATTGGTATTTGTCGCTTCTCCGCTAAGCACGCAGTATTAAGGCGAAAGAGCAAAGACTAGTTGTCCCGGAATCAGGATAATGTGTCCGATTGGGGCGACATGTCTATCCGCGGACTGTTTGTTTCAGTGAACTGAGCACTATAAAAATCCAACTCATCGTGTTGGTCTAGTAGAAAGCGGACCTCATCAACATTTCATTGAAAATTAACCTGATCTCGCCATGATATATCTGAAAAAAAGTGCTGAATTGGCATTAAACAACAATCACTCACACACTACCCCTCAAGATAACATCTGATAAAAATATGTTTTAAATATTGTGCTTACATCCAGTTTTTATTGGGTTTCATGTTGCTCAATCTTTATATTTCTGTGTAGTTATTTGTAAATCCTTGTTTGTCTTTTTGCACTTTTCTCTTTGCCATTACATTGTCTGTCCTTAATCAATTTACAGCTTCTGATAAGTCCTCAAACATTTTGATATGAGTTCTAACAAATGTAAACTATATCACTTCAAATTTAATAATTTAAGTATGAGATACATGATTACCATGAAGCTTTGTGAAGTTGATGTTATGTTACTTATGGATATATTTCCAACAACAGCGTGCATCATACAGTTAGATAAGTATGGTGATGTTACATTTTCTATTCTAACATTCAGTGCCTTTCCATGAGCTTCAAGACAGTAGATTGCGAACTCGGGCCACGACTTATATTGGGCTGTCAGTCGTATCCAATACAGTGCTTGTGTTTTATCTGAAAGAAAATAAAACGATTTGTCCCTGCTTCTGTATAAAAATTGTATACAAACTTGTCATTTTTATAGTTTCAAGTAACTAGTGTTAATTCCTGTAACAACAAAAACCTTAACATAATATATGATTTTTTTTCTCTATATTTTGCAATGCATGTAACCGAATACAACATCATCACAAAATATCAACGTCAATAATATGCTCCGGACTATAGAAAAAGCACGACCCGTTAATATCACCGATCATGAGATTCTAATTTCCAAATCAACTCATTGATACCTTGTACAGTATGTAATTTCGGATGTAAGATAAAACAATAAAACCAAAATCGTAAGAACAACAACCACAAGATTATGAGTGATATCAACTGCTCCAGTACAATATATACAAAGGTAAAGCAGAACCCCAGAGCAATAACAGTTCCTACATACAACACTTTAGACAACAACTGGTGATACTCCACCATGTCTAGTATGTAGTGTCATGTAAATGTTGAAGTACTAGTTTCCCCAGACTAGTCAAGTATTTCTTGACACCTATGCAGAATATTTAAAAAAGGTAAAAAATAAAAGCTTGGAGTACCTAAAACTCAAAACAAATTTCGGTAAGAAATGATAGTATCTTCTAATGGGATTTTTGTTGTTGTTGGTGTTTGATGCCACTTTCAACAATATTTCAGTTATATCATAGCTGTCCGTTTTATTGGTGGAGGACCCGGAGAAAACCACCGACCTGTCGCAAGTCACTGACAAATTTTTTCACATGTTGTTGTACATCTCGCTCCGATCGAGAATCGAACTCACAATATCAGTGGTGATAGGCACTGATTGCATAAGTAGTTGTAAATCCAACTACCATACGATCACGGCCACGACGGTCCCTCTTCTCAGGGAACCAGTTAAATAGTCAAATTATCACATCAGCAACTGGAAATATAAAATATAATAGAAACATGTCTGAAATCAAAAAAGATATTTTGATCATTCAAGTGAAAACCTTTTATTGTATTGCTTTCTTAATAATGGTCACTGTCTCGAATATTTTGACATTCCTAAAGGTGTACGCAAATAGATCCTCTTTCACATTATCTTCTTATCTTAGCTATTGAAATATTAAGTGGAACACTTAAAAATGACCCAAAAATTCCAGGGATTAATGTCCGTGACTCTGAATATTTAGCAAATCAATATGTCGATGACACCTCGTTTACTTTAGAAGATGGTCCAGTGTCTTCAGGAAGATGCTTACAAATATTCAATAAACTTAGCGACTGTGTGGTTTGGTTCTTGATATGGATGTGGTATTGTATACTTACCTCATCGTCTTTGTTTTAAATTTAGAATCACTATCTGTATTGAATTTGACACCTGGTTACTAAGAATTTGAATAGATCACTACGCAGTTTAATCCACTTTTGAGGGATATTCTACTCAAATAGGACAAAATAAGATAACGAGGAAGCGGACATTTCCCCTCCCCAGTCTGCCTACTCATATGGCTAAATCCAAGCATGACAATCGATGCTAGTGTTGAGGTATATTAACAATTGAACGAAAATGTTATTTCATAAATTATATCATGAAGAAAACAAATGACAATGAACGTACGCCTGTGCAGGAGTTCGTTTTGAAATTTCAAATTATAAATACATGAATGTTATGTAACAGTTTTTCAAAATCCCTTCCGATATTATGGGAACGCATTATCCAAAACAATGCAAAGCTTTTGTATGTCACCGAAAAACCAATAAATTATCCAAAAAAAAGATAGGACATATTTTGAATGTTAGGAAATAAAATTTGGAATTTCCATACACTTTATCAAATGACTATAATATTAATAGTTCATTGAAAATGAGTCAACATAAACATATCCACAGTGCCATCCCTACAAATATAAGTTCTGCATTAACATATGCTGGTTGAAACTTAATTTTGTGTTTTATTCGAATAGACTAGAGAGACCATTTTGCATCTCTTCTGTGATAGCAACATAATAAATAAGATCTGGCTTAAAATATATCAACAATTGCCTGACGGTCTCATTTCACAAATCGGGGTTTTTCTCTGGGTACTCCGTTTTCTCCACCAATAAAACTGACCGCTACGATATAACTGAAATATTTTTAAAATCACCATAAAAAGGTGCGCTTTGGCCTCATAAAACTTGTTTAATCTCGCCAGTTGTTATTGTAGTGTATGCATCAAGTGTGCGGTCAGGTATACATGTGTTAATTGTATCGATATTGTCTTTTCCTCCGATTTTTCTACAGGATTTTTTAACTGTTCCGGAAATGTGGTATTTTTTATATTTTTTTCATCAGTGTTGTTCTTTCCAAAATGAGTGGACTGGTATAATCAATAAAAATATTCATATTGAAAGAAAAGATATTACTATGTTTGTTTTCAGACAATCTTGGATTATTAATCATTCGACGTTATTCGCTAAATTCTAGTACAAATTAAACATTACCTTTACACCCAGCCTTAGGTACAGAAGGTGACCAAATGTTGTCTTCGTCACAGCTGTAAGTCTTGGTATCATCACCATCATAAAAGATTTTACCAGGTTTACAGGTTACACTACATGTTCTTATTGTGTTGTTACATTCTGTATTTGAATCAGTCAGACTTGGGAATGTTTCCACACAACCTTCAGCTATCCAACATAGTACATGTATATAGAAAAATGCAGATGAATTATATGGAAATCATCATTTTTTTTCTTCATAGTTCTTCGATACAATAAATTAGAAATAAACTGTAGTCTGTTTTACTTGTATTCGTCTTGTGTCTTGTTCATCGTATGTTGCCCCTTCGAATTTCTCTAAAATTTATTTTCTCGGATGTCATTTTATATTGTCTAATAAGCATATATACCTATCAACATGTCTATGATGTAAGCATATCGCGTTTAATGTCTATGCGTACCAAAACGTATCATCAACGTCAATGCCTACACCGGTATTCGATCTTAGTTTATAGCGTTTAATCATGTCATTGTGCGATTAATGCTGATTCGAGTGAGTGAGTGAGTGAGTGAGTGAGTGAGTGAGTGAGTGAGTGAGTGAGTGAGTGAGTGAGTGTTGTTTAACGCCAACGCAGCAATTTTTCAGCTATATCATGGAGAGAACAAGTTAACTTTCAGTGAGATGATAATGAGGTCCCATTTGTACTAGACCAACACGCTTAGTTGGATTTGTATAGTGCTAGCTCATTGAAACAACAGTCCGCGGGTAGACATGTCGCTCCACTTGGACACATTATCCTGATTCCGAGCCAACCAGTCTTTGCTTTTTCTCATTAAGGCTGCGTGCTTAGCGAGGAAGCAACAAATGCCAAATTTGTAGTCTTTGCTTTGACCCGCAATCCACAATCTATCGCACTCGAGGACAGCACGCTAATCATTACACCGTCGATGTAATGCGCTATGCAGATTCGAAGTGCAAAGATTAATGTCACTGTATTGAACATATATACGTACCACAACGTCTCATTAATGTCAATACCAGTGCAATCAATAAACTTGTATTCAAGGTCATCGTATTGCGTCTAGATATCTATAAATAAACATAAGAAAATAAGAAAATTTAAATCACCAAATGTATATGTATATAAACAATATTAAAAGCAATTTATTAAACTGAATAAATCGTCGGAAGTATTGTGGTAAAAATTGACGGACTGACGATGAAAGGGCATGTCACAACAGAATAAAACACTTCACAGAAAACTAAAACAACATGAACCCGGAAAGTTCAAAGTGGGAAAAAGTCGTTTAGTTTCGTTTTTACCCGTTCAAACCCACTGTAAATATCCAGGTATATGTCAAGGTATAAAGCAGAATGTGTTGTATCCTTGTTAGTTTAAAATATAACACATTATCAATATATTCACCAAAGAAAAATAAGCATTTACTATTGTCATATGTATGTATAGGGAAGAATAAGCTTCGTGAACACCCAGGTTCACTCTCAGTTTTTAGATTTTCTGTGTTACTCATCTTTTTAGTTTTCTGTGTTGTGTTGCTGTGTATTGTTTGTCTTCGTGCTGTGTTTTGTGTACCCAGTCATTCATGTGTCTCTGGATTGTCCATTCTTGACCGTTTCTTCGGTTTTCTCTAACGTTTATTTGACTTCTATTGTTCTTCTGGTTTCGATATAAGACATATAATATTGTTTTTTATATACTTGTCACGTAAACAAAGTAGAATTAGATGTCTACTATTTATAAATAATACAACATATATAACATTTACTGTAAAAGGAATCACCCTTACCTCTTGTTCTGATAGTTAGAAGTCATATAACAATAATTAGCTTAAATTGTTAATAGTTACGTTACATACTTACACGGAAGTTGATACAGGAAATAACACCATCTTGAGTGATTTTTCTAATTTAAGATTTTTAGGATAATACAATTAAGACACCCTTATTACACAGCTTACAAATGTATTACATATCCGTAAATGTGATACGTATACTGTATCTAGTTACAATAAAATAATTATTGATGACTTTGTCACTGCTGGGTACCAAGTGACCTCTTTGTATTATATTGTTTGATTTTTGTTTGGTGGTGTTTTACGCCACTTTCAGTAATATTTCAGTAATATCGTAGTTGTCAGTTTTATTGGTGGAGGCAACCGGAGTACCCGGAGAAATCCATCGACCCGTCGCAAGTCACTGGCAAATGCTGTGCACCTCATTCAATGGTAAATTAATATCGAATATCTCCAGTCATGAGCATCTATGTGTAACATTATCTCATGACGCAAAGTGAAGCGAACATGTAGAAAATATTGTCAAGACTAACTTTAATTTTTCATTTTTTTTATCCTTTCCTATTGAAACACGATATAACTGAAATATTGTTGAAAGTGTTGTTAAATACCATGAACCAAACAAAATGTTGAAACATTCTCAGGAAAAAAAATAATGAGTAGTAAAATCAATTAGTGAATAAGAATAAACTTATCCAAAATATCAAAATAATCAAATAATCATTTAAAGTCATATTGCGAATCAGGTTTGGGTAAAAAAAAGAGGGGGGATAAATTTAGTTAAGCCAATTAAAGTAATATATTTCTAGGTGACACAAATTAAACCACTGAATGCAGGGCCTCCAAGAGAAATATTGAAAGCAGTACTAGACTACTTTGTGTCTGAGACTTCTTATTTTACATAATTATCATTCTAAATAAATTAAAAATAGTTGAAACTACCCAAAAATGAAACAAAAATCAAAATAAAACGTCTATGGGGTCCTTCAGAGAATCACAGGCTCCTCTTTGCTCTGCGTGCCCGGACCGATGTACCGGCTTAACCCTGTCCCCCCTTTCTCATAGATCCCGAATGACCAGAATAAGATATGACCCCAAAGCACAGTTAGTATATTTATCATTCCGATTATAAAAATCAGAACTGATATTTATTAAATTATTAGCACAACATAACTTGCAATTTGTTATTTTTATACCCCGATCAAAAAAGTGGATGGGTATTTAGATTGACCTCATACCTTGACCTGCACATATAAATTGACAGTGAGAGGTGGTTAAGAACGAAACATTATGACCCAAGATTTCAATTGTCCTACTTTCAACTGTGCATTTATAGCAACACTATGGCTTCACCTGAATATAGAGTATATATCTCTGAGTTGATATAATATTCTGGAGTCTGTAGTTCCTATAATTACATTATTTAATAGAGGGTGGCTGTTAACAAGGAAGCTACTAAACCAAGGATTCCTAATGGTTTCTAATGGTTAAGTTGATGTCATTTCGTCGACAGTTTTACAGTCATCACTACTAGATTAACCGTTAACGGAATATCTGTGTAATGACCAAATATATGTTCCGTTTGTGGTAATCACAATCCGGCCCTTTCCTCATTCATGGCTCAACACCGATTTTGTAACAAGCATAACACGACGGGTGCAACTAGTGGAGCAGTAATTGGTGGAGCTCCCGAGTTCACTTCGGTTTTTAGTGAGATCTGCGTTGTGCAAGCTTTTATTCTCTGTGTATTGTTTTCTAGCTCACTGTTTGTCCTTTTGTCCTTTTTCTTTTCACTATTATATTGTCTCTCCTTCTTCTACTTACTTACTGTCTCTTCTGAAAACAAAGCATTTCTATCTACGTTGACCTTTTTTTAATGAAACACATGTGAACCAATTGTTTTAGTTATTTATTTCTTTTTAATGTGAAATAGTTGTGTAGATGGAGAAGAAGCTACTACATCGGTGGTGTAATGGTTAGCATGCTCGCCTCGAGTGCAGTAGATCTTTGGTTCAAAACCCGGTCAGATCAAACCAAAGACTATGCAATTAGTATTTGTTGCAAAGCACGTAGCATTAAGGACAAAGAACAAAGATTGGTTGGCTCGGAATCAGAATAATATGTCCGCGCGGAGCGACATGTCTACCAGCGGACTGTTGCTTCCACCGTGTTGATCTGGTAAAAAGTGGACCTCATCATCATCTCATTGAAAATTAAATTGTTCTCATCTTGATATAACTGAAAAATTGCTGAATGGGCGTTAAACAACAACCACTCACTCACCTTAATCACTGTCAGGTCATGTCAAAAACTACAAATGTGTATTGACTGTTTCTCCGAGAAGAAAGACTGGTTTCCTCGGAATCGGGATAATGTGTCAGAGTGTTGTAACATTATGTACTCGCCCACTGTTGTGTGTTCGTTACCACTATAATAATCCGATTTAAAAGCGTGTTGGTCTAGTACAAAGCGAGAAGTATATAACCTAATTGAAATGTAATCTGTTCCCGCCAGAATATAGTTGAAAAATTACTGACTTGGCGTTTAAACAGCAATCAAATCACGAACTCACACACTAAACTAAAACCCAAACTTTTGTTAAATAACAGGGTGTAGTGATATTGTTGTATATTCCAAACTAACAACTGTCAAATGAACTATTTTTTTTATTTTATTTGAAAATAATTGTATTTCAAAATAGTAACCAAAACGTTACTGTCAAATAATAAATAATTCATGAAATATATTCTATGATATGTTCTATTTATTGGCCTGTCTAAAGGCACAAACAATGTCTGGAATCATCGTGTTTTCGCCAGTATTATCCATGTAACAAATGCTTTTCAAAAATTCCTTGACTGCTTCTCCAACTTCGGTAATTTTCTGTTTTCTTCCTGTCCATTTCTTCATTGCTTCTTCATCCACGTATAATTCATCTTTGATCAATTCGTGGATATATTCTCTGATAAGTCGTTCATAAAAAACAACGCCAGGGTTTGTATATTTCTTCCACAAGGCTACCATACAACCATATGCTACCATACAACCATATATATTCTCATTTAACTGTGATATTAGCCACCCAAACCTAACTTGTTTGTCATTTTCTACCGTCTTCTGAAAGTACACAGTCATCTTTTGTTCCCATTAGTGTTCCAGGTTGGGATTCCCAATAGGATTGTCAATCAAATCCTGTAACATCTTTGGAATGACATTTTCCCCTTCTGGCTTCAAAATTTCATTAATAAACTTCTCTATTGGATCTTTTAAAAGGCTAAGTAATGCATTGTTAAAAATATGATGTCCCTTTTTTGGATCGATCGTCGCCATGTCTTTGCCTCTCTCTTTCATTGCTTTCCTTCTTACCTTAACATTATTAAAGAGACATCATATGTGCACATATTGAATGTAAATAATGACATATTTATCAGCATAATGACAAGTCGTTTGCCAATTACAATCCGATAATTTTACCAAGCCGGGGATGATATCCATAAAATCAACATATCCGACTTGTTGAACTGTTACCTATTTAGAATAGTAATAAGCTTACTAACGCGATTCATTGGGATAACGAGGTTTCACACTTTTCTAAATTGTGATAGTAGTTATTTTTGAAACTTTTTTTTTTTTTTTTTTTTTTTTTTGGCTAGTTAATTTGTTTAAATTCATATTTAGCTCATATAAATTCAGAGGTATATTTAAGGATTGATCTCGATTTTGTTTCGGTTCATGAAGAAATAAACTCAAAAATGTGGTACACACTGTGTAACCCGCGAAACGGGTTATGCAAGGGTATGTACCACATTTTTGAGTTTATTTCGAATGAACTGAGCAAAAAATTGTGATCAATCCTTATGAATTGATTCCTAATTATTTTTTTCTTGTCCTAAGATTATTTTGACGGATAATAATTGCTTATAGTCCGTTTAATTTCTATGAAACCTACAGAACAAATTTCTTAAAAATCCAGTTTTCAAATCAACAATTGTTTTTCTAGATGTATATTAATATATGATATATACGAACTCTGAAATGTAATTTCAAAATTTATGGTCCATTATTAAAAAAGTTATCCATTAGGTCTCTGTGTTAATTATATTTTCTGAAGTGTAAAAATCTAACTGGAGTGAGTACAAATAACAGACTGTACCATGTGACATAGGACATTTAAATATCAATGGACATCAATAACAATTGACTATCACCTTAATGGTCAGTTGATGAGTAGCCTTTTAATATTCAAATGTTCTATGGCACATGGTACAATGAAATATACATTGAAAGCATATGTCTGTTATTTTGTTTTGATGGTTGGGCTCTTACACTATTTGTACTCACTCCATGCAATTTTTACACTTCAGAAAATATAATTAACATAGAGACCTAATGGGAAACTTTTTTAATAATGGACCAAAATTTTCGAAATTAATTGTCAGAGTTCGTATATATCATATATTAATATACATCTTGAAAAACTAGTGTTGATTTCAAAAATGGATTTTTAAGAATTTTTTACTGTAGGTTTTATAGAAGTCAAACGGACTATAAAAAGAATTAAAATTAAAAATTTTCCCAATTGAGACCCCAACATGTGACGTCCGGTTAAAAATTGTGTTTATGGAAAATAACATCAAATTTGTATCCAATCAAAATCTCTTAAACACATCAAATTAATTTATTAAACAATACTATTCCCATGCTTATAAATCGCATTTGTCTCAAGTAAATTATTTTCATTTGGTGCCACGAAATGATAGGTAAAAATTTGCAATCATCAGTAATTTAATTGCATGCTATTCGTCAGATATACAAGTTTTCTATAAAAAACTAAACAATTTAAAAAAATATATTTATGAGACACTCAAAATCTGAATCAGTATTAAAACTAACTATGTTTAGTAAAAAAAAGTCCCAATAGAAATAATTTTTAAAGTGTTTCAATTTACATATGTGAAAAAAACAAGTACACATGCGAACAAAATGAATTTTCAAATTCAAATTATCTTATTGGAAATAGCACATCTCTATATGATATGCGTGATCCAAGTACATGTACAAAAAATTGTACATATAGAAATACTACACATTCTAACATAACGTCCTTCATTGCCTTGGCTATATAAATAATGCAATGATAAAACGCACGATATATTTTAATTCGCTCGTGCGTACTGACGAACAAATTACAAACATCATTCCCTAATGAATTTATATATTCATACAGCACTGTGGTGCATAATAAACATAAAAATGCACGTATTGTTTTTACCTATATTTTTCCGGAATAATTACTTAAAACAACCATCAATGGACATTGACTTTGGAATTTAACATCTTCCGGTGAAGTCGTTTACAAGGAACGCTGGTGACATTAAAACACATGGTTACCGATTTATTTTACGATTTTGTGAGCATTTTATTGGTTTAAGTTGCTAAATTCAAAATGCCATTAAATTGGAAAATATCAGTAACTTCATCGCATCACAGTCTATTTATACATAAAAGAAAAACAACTGTAAACATGAAGGTTAGTGGATTTTGTTAAGAAATGCATTTCCATTACTGACTTCCACTTCAAAGAATAAGTTAGATTTGTCCTACTAGAATCGAAATAATTCATGGAAGACAGAGTTTGTATCACGCTTTAACATGAGTAACATTATTTTCGTTGCATTTTTTCCCTCGCTTTCGCTCGGGATAAAATGTTTACGAAAATAATGTTACCCATGTTAAAACTGTATACAAACTCTGGCTTCCATGAATAATTTCTTAAATTAGCATAATGAAGTGTCAGTAACATATGATGTATACGCAATGTGATGTGGTTTCACAATATAAACAGCAATAATAGAGTACATACATTCAGTCTATTTTGGTTTATTCTCACTTGCACAACATTCTAAATTATCACAGTCTCACTTACACAACATTTTAAAATAAAAATGTGTCACCTGTACAACATATTTCTTACCTGTATGGATTTATTTTTCTTATAGTGTGTTTCATAAATAGGTATGATGTCTCTTGATATGAGATTTATTTGGATGAGGCTAAGAAACAGGGGTACTGCGAGGCTCTGCCGAGTAGTCCCCCTGTTTCGTGCCGAATACAATTAAATCTCATATAAAAAGACATCATACCTATATTGTTTTTATACTGCAATGCTATATTTTTTTCTCACTGTTTTCTATATAAAGAAAATAATTAAAATTCGTATTCCCCGTCATGGGCCCCATTTAAAAAATGATTTATACAGGACATTGTCCATTATAAAGCAAAAGTACCAAAAAGGGGCGTGGCCTCAATGCTTTATACAGGACATTATCTAGTATAAAGCAAAGGTTTATACGACCCCCTTTATCAATGCTGTAAAGTTACCAATTGGAGTATAAAATTAATTAATAAATATTTACAATTAAGGTGGTTAGGGTACACTAATACCTGGGGAGTGTGATTTGCCCTAACATCAAGGACTTCTTTTATAAAAGAGCATACAGTTTTTGAAATAAGTTGACCGTGTTTGAATCTACATTTATAGTACATATTAAGGTTGTGTTAGGTATACATTTGTAATAAAACCATATTTAACTTCAAGATGTACTGTATATATGATAGACTCAGATCGACGTCCGGACTCAAATCGACGTCCACTCCTCAAATCGGCGTCCACTGACGTCATTTTTTCAAATCACGGTACAATTTTTAGAATATTCTCAAATCGGCGTCCTTTCCAAACTCGCATGTCTACAATGATAGGTCCGTTTGTACGATCAAAGTTTGCCGTCAAAAATAATTGTAATGACAGTTTTGTCGTGTTTGTTTCTTTTTATCTGTTTCTTAAAGTTGTTGTTTTGTTTTGTGTTTTTAAAGCATTTTCTCATTTATTAATATTATTTAGGGTTACGGTTAGGTTTAGGGTGAGGGTTAGGGTTAGGTTTAGGGTTAGAGTTAGGGTTAAGGTTAGGGTTAGGGTTAAGTTTAGGTTTAGGGTAAGGGTTAGTGTTAGGGTTAGGAATATGGTTAGGGTTAGGTTTAGGGATAGGGTTAGGCTTAAGGTTAAGGTTAAGGTTAGTGTTAAGGTTAAGGTAAGGGTTAAGGTTAGGTTTAGGGTTAGGCTTAAGGTTAGGTTTAGGGATAGGGTTAGGGTTAGGGTTAAAGTTAGGGTTAAGGTTAGGGTTAGGGTTAGGGTTAGGGTTTGGGTTAGGTTTAGTGTTAGGGCTAAGGTTAAGGTTAAGATAGGATTAGGATCAGGGTCCGCTAAAGTAGAATGTACAATGTACGCTGAATCTGGTTTGTACATTCTCCATCATTGTTTCAAAAGCATGTCCTAACGGGTGTAACGTATTTTTGAGTATACATCAGTGACGTCATATTGAACGTCGATTTGAGAATTGGACGTCGATTTGAGGATTGGACGTCGATTTGAGTCCGGACGTCGATCTGAGTCTTACATATATATTATGGTGATCGATAGTACAAAACTTCCAAAAGTCTATTTATTTGTTGACAAGAAACGACGTGAATATCATTATTTTTATGTATTAGATGTTTTATATCTTCTAATTATCTTCTCAAACAAAGTGGTCGAATTTAATACTGCAACCGAATATACGGAAAACAATTTTTTTTAAATATGTAGTCGATTTTTTTGTTTTGTTTTGTTTTGCTTTGTTTGTTTTTTTTTTTCATTTTAAATAGTAGTAATTAAACACAATAAAATATGAAAACTTTTACAAACCTTTTTCCAGAATACAAAGGTGACTTAGAATGGATATCTATTTTTTCTATTATATACCATCTTGTGTTTTCTTTTCTTCAATACCCATATCATAGAAACAGCATTAATTGAATCTGTAAACACATTGTTGTTTTGTTGTTATAGTTTTTATCATAATAGTTATGCTGTTTTGTTTGTTTATAGTTTGTAATCATGATAGCGCCTATTATTTAAACGTAACTTGATTCTCGGAAACCAGTATCCGGCTACGGTATCTTAAATTAAATCACTGAATTATAGTTTAGGTTTTTGTTTGTTTGTTTGTTTGTTTGTTTGTTTGATGGTGCTTAGCCCCGGCTACGGTATTATAGGATTAAACATTGTTTTTTAGGAAATTATCTATGTATAAACTCAGCCGAAGTTTATACATACATAATTTCCTAAAAACACAGTGCTTAATCCTTATAATTCTTATTCTTGGATATCGTGTTTCTTTTCTACGCTAAATACTATTAAAGAAATACCCAACGAGAGTCTCAAACAATGGACATACGATACACATAATTGTAAACTGAAAAAAAATCCGCGAAATGTTATTGGTGACTTTGGAACATAACCGACATGATGTCATTGTCGTCATATGAAGACTTCCAGCTTGAAACGTACAGATTAGACGTTATTTGGCTTCGTGTATGCTTCAACTTTAAGACAATTTAACTAAAATAAGTGTTCAAGGTAAGCTTTTTAAATTTGTTTGTGTATTGTTGTAAATATGACATGTAGAATTTTACATTTTCAAGATGGCAGATCCTTGTTAGTATCATTGCTCGTAGATTTATACGCGTGGAATGACCGGGAAAAAAGTAATCTGGTAAACGGAAATATTGATTTATAAATTCCTTTTGAATGACGTAGAATACGTGACGATATCCAATCGGATTACGAGTTATTGATAAATTCTAGTAAGAATGGAATTATCTTAAATTAGTCACTGAATTATATTATATGTTTTCGTTTGTTTGTTTGTTTGTTTGTTTGTTTGTTTGTTTGTTTGATGGAGCATAGCCCCATTCTCAACAATATTTCAGTTATTCCGTGACAGTCAGTTTTATTGGTGGAGGAAATTGGAGGACCCGGAGAAAACTACCAACCTGTCGCAAGTCACTAACAAACTTATACACCTCGCCCTGATCAAGAAAATTATATTTTAATGTCATAGAATTAAACTTGTGCAAAACTCAAAATTAAGACTTGATAGGTACTGGTGAAGGTGTCCCGGGATCAAACCCACAGTTGCTCAGCGCATCACCGAGTTGTGGATAAGGAAGCTCTCTCGGTTGGGGGGTGTCAGGTTATAATACAGAAAGCGTGCATGACCGTAGACAATTAATTAATGGGTAGCGTGCTTGAAGAGTACAATGCTCCCTGCCATCTAAATACCTCTTTCATATATTTTGGGGGCGGGGGAGGGTAGGGGGGATTAAGCGCATTGTAACCGCTACAAATGACTAAATGTTTCGTCCCTAACCAACTCTCTATACTTTTGTGATGGTAGTCTAAAGTCCTGGTTGATCCATATCTTCCCTCAATTCTATATACATATAGTTTGTTTTATTGAACTTGTTCTCGTCCTGAATATAACTGATATACTGATCGCTGGACGTTAAGTAATAATATAGCTGATATACTGATCGCTGACGTTCAGTAATAATATAGCTGATATACTGATCGCTGGACGTTAAGTAATATTATTATGCTTTATGCAAATTTCTTACATTATCCATTCATTTCATTGGACAAGCGTCATTTGTTAATTTTCACTAGCCTTTCATAAGCACTGCTCATCCCTAGCAATATGTGATAATATTAGCAACCGGTGTTAATGCCTAAAATTAACACTCGCTGAGCCCGAAGTTTGCCGATCCAGACAAATTAACACCCGCTCCGGCCGAGGTTTACCGATTCTTATTTCCTCATCATTTCCGTTATCACCAGACGACAATAAACCGTCAAACGCTCGTCATGGCGTTTGTTGACATTACGGAGGATAATACCTCTGAATTAATTAAATCAATTGAAGTGTACCCGAAGCCAAATGACGCCTGATCTTTACGTTTTAAACTGGAAGTCTTCATATGACGTCATGTTATTGATGTTCCAAATTTGTCAACAACATTTCGCGAAATTTTAATTCGTGTTATTTTTAGAGCATGAATATGCAAGAATGATATATTTGTATTTACAATATTGAATTTAAGATTTATAAGTATTGAACGGAATTAAAATTTAATGCCAAACATTTCAAACAACAACTGCACTGTAAATTTTCATTTGTTTTCAAAATGAGAAAGATTTCATTGGCTTGAAAATTGTTTATGTAATAGTCAGNATATAGAAGCAAACATCTGATATACTGATCGCTGGACGTTAAGTAATAATATAGCTGATATACTGATCGCTGGACGTTAAGTAATAATATAACTGATATACTGATCGCTGGACGTTAAGTTATGATATAGCTGATGATATACTGATCGCTGGACGTTAAATAATAATATAGCTGATATACTGAACGCTGGACGTTCATTAATAATATAGCTGATATACTGATCGCTGGACGTTAAGTAATAATATAGCTGATGATATACTGATCGCTGGACGTTAAGTAATAATATAGCTGATATACTGATCGCTGGACGTTAAGTAAT
>MJUT01005820.1:452844-478067 GCA_002080005.1 Gigantidas platifrons
GATATACTGATCGCTGGACGTTAAGTAATATTATTATGCTTTATGCAAATTTCTTACATTATCCATTCATTTCATTGGACAAGCGTCATTTGTTAATTTTAACTAGCCTTTCATAAGCACTGCCCATCCCTAGCAACATGTGATAATATTAGCAATCGGTGTTAATACCTAAGATTAACACCCGCTGAGCCCGAAGTTTGCCGATCCAGACAAATTAACACCCGCTCCGGCAGAGGTTTACCGATTCTTATTTCCTCATCATTTCCGTTATCACCAGACGACAACAAACTGTCAAACGCTCGTCATGGCGTTTGTTGACATTACGGAGGATAATACCTCTGAATTAATTAAATAAATTGAAGTGTACACGAAGCCAAATGACGCCTGATCTTTACGTTTTAAACTGGAAGTCTTCATATGACGTCATGTTATTAATGTTCCAAATTTGTCAACAACATTTCGCCAAATTTTAATTCGAGTTATATTTAGAGCATGAATATGCAAGAATGATATATTTGTATTTACAATATTGAATTTAAGATTTATAAGTATTGAACGGTATTAAAATTTAATGCCAAACATTTCAAACAACAACTGCACTGTACATTTTCATTTGTTTTCAAAATGAGAAAAATACATTGGCTTGAAAATTATTTATGCAATAGTCAGAATATAGAAGCAAACATGTGATAATATTTATCAAAATATACTATTAGCATTTTACATTAAATGTTATAAACATTAAGTTATTATCTTGCTAAATTTGATGTTTTGTTGTTGTTAATGTAAGTAAACTATCTTAATTTATGACTTTTTTATTTTTTTTTTAAATTGTCCCAATAACATAATGCACACTTGAATTATTAGGCATTCAGTATAATAAAAAACATACTGCCCTTGGATGAAGGTGTTAGTGTGATTAACACACTCTGTGAAAAAATTATCACTCTCGACTTCGTCTCGGGTGATATTTTTTTCCCTCGTGTGTTAATCTACCCTAACACCTTCATCCAAGGGCAGTATGTTTATAATATAGCTGATGTACTGATCGCTGGACGTTAAGTAATAATATAGCTGATATACTGATCGCTCCAGACGTTAAGCAATAATATAGCTGATATACTGATCGCTGGACGTTAAGTTATAATATAGCTGATATACTGATCGCTGGACGTTAAGTAATAACATAGCTGATATACTGATTGCTGGACGTTAAGTTATAATATAGCTGATATACTGATCGCTGGACGTTAAGTAATAATATAGCTGATATACTGATCGCTGGACGTTAAGTAATAATAAAGCTGATATACTGATCGCTCCAGACGTTAAGCAATAATATTGCTGATATACTGATCGCTGGACGTTAAACAATAATCAATCAAACATTCAAAAGTTAAGATTTTCGAATAGTGGTATTTCTTAGTAAAAGAGCATTGAACTATCTATAAAACCCTTTCAACCGAATTCACTGATTTCATAGTGAGTTAGGTTTATGGAGTTTAAAGCCACGTTCAACAATATTTCAGTTATACCGTGGCGGTCAGTTTTATTGGTGGAGTAAACCGGAGTACCCGGAGAAAACCACCGACCTGTCGCAAGTCACTGACAAACTTTATCACATAACTACACCTCGCCTGAACTGGATTCGAACCCGCAACGTTAGTGGTGATAGGCACTGATCGCATAGGTAGTTATAAATCCAACTATCGTACGATCACGACCACGGTGTCATAGGGTAGAACCATATTAGAATGAGTGAAACATAACTGAGATATCTATTTTGTTTGGTGGTGTTGTACCGGTGACTTTTACGTGTATATACTATTAGGGGGTCCTGATTTTGACACGGTTTCCACAATTTTTCGAATTTAGAACTGTTCCGATAGTGTAATATTTTTTTGTCATTTCATTAGTCTCAGATATTACACATAGATACATACATTACATGTGATTCTATTACAAAGCACACCTTTTTTTGTCCTCACATTTATTCTAGTTTTAAAGTATGTGACTAATTAATTGATTTAGCAATAATCTTTGAATATAGACTGCGGCAGGTGGTGGTCTTTCCCGGTACTCAATTTCCTCCACCAATAAAACTGACTGTCACAATATAACTGACATATTGTTGAAAGTGGCGTTAAACACCATAGCCCTAACCAGTGCCGCATTAATGCATAGAAACGGTGGGGTGTTGCCTGAGGGCCCCACGAGTAATCTATGTATGTTGTGTACTGCATGCTTTTTAATGTTTAAACACTGATTTTGTTAGAAGTACCAATACAATTGATTGATTGATTGATTGATTGATTGATTGATTGATTGATTGATTGATTGATTGATTGATTGATTGATTGATTGACATCAAGCAGTATTGCAGCTATATTCTGGACGATAATAAGTTCAATAATGTATAAACACTATAGAAATGGGGCGATGGGATGGGTCAACGGGATAACGACGTTTCACTGCCACTGACACAGTATGAAGAGTTGGGTAGTGGAAATAATAAAGAACATAATACACAAATGAAGACAGTGGTAAACAAAATACAACAACAACAGCACATACAATTGGTTGACCAATCCCACGGCTGTCAGGTTGACCAATCCCACGGCTGTCAGGTTGACCAATCCCACGGCTATCAGGTAGACCAGTCCCACGGCTGTCAGGTTGACCAATCCCACGGCTGTCAGGTTGACCAATCCCACGGCTGTCAGGTTGACCAATCCCATGACTGTCAAGTTGAACAATCCCACGGCTGTCAGGTTGACCAAGCCCACGGCTGTCAGCTTTCCCAAACGAGGAGAGCACATCTATTTTCTACTTTATTCTGGTTTTCAAAATGACAAGCACAAATAATTTTCACCCACTATCAAACAAAAGTGTGTTAAATCCGCCCTTGATACCGCGAATTCTTATTAAATAGCTTAAAGCATATTACGTGGATAATTGTCAAATACAATTACCATGAAAATTAATATAATGGAATGTTGTATACACAAAAGACGGTAGTATATATCCGTGTATATTTATTCGGTTAACTGCGTTTTAATTCAGGTGGAATTTAAAATCCCATAATTCCCATGATTATATGGTGTTGATCTGTAAACAAGAAAACTCCATGATTACTTATACCTTGACATGTTTGATTATTGTCCGTACACTTGTTTTGTAATACATAGTAGTATATACAGTGGCGTCTTAAATCATCAGCTATGTTTATGATACATGTACCTATTCATGTATATATGACTAATAAGAATGTCAAACGACTGGAAAAGATTAACTGAAATTTCTGTTGAATATATTGAGCTTATTAGTACAAGCAGTTCAGAAACAACTGTTAGAACAATCTGAAAAATGCATTGTCTAAATGTTTAAACAAAAAGTTCAATAACAAATTAAAAGCTGCATATAACCAGAAAGATACTCCTCACTATAACATGTCCTAGTTGTACGTAAAAACATTGTGTTTACAAAGAAAATATACGAGTCCTAGCCCTTATAAACTACATGCATACAACATTATTTGAGAAAAAAAACAGTTATGATTTCTGTTAGTCCGTAGAGTAATGGTCTTTAACCAACAGATGATTTATATTCCTACCAAGTAGTCAGTTAACTACGAGTAATCATTATTCCTGCTATTGCATTGTCGTTTGTTTATGTCTGTATTACCGTTGGAAACCCAATTACAAGTGCGAGATGCTTGGGATGCCATTAACCAGTTTAACTAGGTCATAGTTTGTGTCCGGCCCGAGCCAGAACCTCGATTTCCAACTTGCCATGTTTTGGTCTTTTTTATGTTCAACGATTCGAGGTGAGAGGTGATTAGTCGTTGTGATGGTATTGGCGGAATTGTTGGCCATTCCTCCTTAAACGTTTTTGATACTGTTTTCTAAAATAAATTAAGCTACTACAGAAGATATATGATTACCATAAAGCTTTCAGTAGTTGACATAATGTTAGTTATAGATATATTGCCAACTCCAGTGGTGTTTATACAGTAAGATAATTGTGGCTGTGCTAAGTTTCCTGTTGTATCATTCAGTGCCTTGTCATGAGCTTCAATACAGTATCACGCTACATGAGCAGAATGATAGGTAGCTGTTAGTCGTATCCAATACAGTGCTTATGTTTTATCTGAAACACAATAAAATGATTCCTGGTTGATGAGGTAACAATTGTATTCCATCTTGTCATTTTTAGTACGTTAACTATGCATTGTTTACTCCTGTAAGAAGAAAAACATTACATTCAATATATAAAAATATATCTATATTTTGCAATGCATGTGTCCGAATACATCATCACAATAATTCAACGTCAATAATATGCTCCGGATGATAGAACAAGCGCGATCCGTTGATTGCACAGATCATGAGATTCTAATTTCCAAATCAACTCAGTGATTCCTATCGAAGATTCTATAATTTCGAATTTATGCAATAAACAATAAAGCTAAAATCGTGGATAACAACGATAACCACACTACTATGAGTGATATCAACTGATCCAGTACAATAGATACAAAGATAAAACAGAACCCCAGAGCAATAGCAGTTCCTACAAACAACAGCTGGTGGTACTCCATCAAGTCTAGAATCTAGTGTGATGTAAATTGTGATGTTCTTGTTCCCAACACCAGTCAAACATTTCTTGGAATTGCAAACATAGATTCCTTGTAAATAAATTCAATATTATTAATCACAAAATAGGTCTTTCATTCTGAGGAGTAATATCTTTTCTCGGGTACAAATATAAAATAGAAATATTTTCTGCATAAATGGTATCCCCTGCAAGCGAGGGGGGCATGAACTATTACTTTTTATTGGTGAGGTCTAAGTAACAGCATTTGGAGGAAAAATGATTTGATTTTGCTTCTTACATTTTCTGCTACATCGTTGGTGAACCTCAAAGTATATATATATATATATTATGCTGGCATGAACACGATAAATGTCAATGGAGCAACAACAAATAGCAATTTTTTTTAAACCATGTAATTTTTGACGCTATGGGTGTAAATACATTATTACATTACGCCTTTTTAAGATAAATAAAAACGTATATATCCAAATTACTGAAATTAATGCAATACATTTATTCGTTATACATCGGAAAATATAATAGATAAAGGTGGAATATTTACTGCAAGCTCGTATTAGTTGTGTGGTATAGACTCCAATTGAGGGAGCGGTTGTTATATTACTACCAATGTGTGGAATAATATATATAATGACTTTTAAGTCGTATATTTGGTCATAGAGCTCGGTTACAGGATGGCCATTGGTGTCAAATTTTAAGTAGATGTTAAAAAAAATAAGGCTGGTGAAGCTGTTTCTGTTGTTTTTTTTATGTAAATTTGATATGTGTATATTAATAGCATCCAATTAGCTAGGTTATTTACCTCATTTGTGTTTGCGTGTCCAACACATATCGTGTTGTTTTTTGTTTTGTTTTTCTTCGCCTTGAGTACTCTATGTTATCAGATTCTCTGGATTGTCCATGTGTGATTGCTCCTTCGGTATTCTCTTATGTTTATTAGATTATTGAGTAACAAACAATTATACAAATACCCGCTTATGAGATTAAAGGCTTCAGCTTCTCTAATGTATTTATCTTCAATACGTTAGTATATGCATTATAGGAATAGATGAAAAGAAAACCAAGAAAATGGGTACAGATTGTTCCCATGTAGATTCCGATGACTTATCGCCAAATGTACCCTCTAAACGTGACACAAGAAACTATAACATACTGACGGCTTTATTTTTCATGTATCATAATTTTCCGTTTCCTTCCTTTTTGACAACTTAGTCTAATTTGTGACCCAACAATATGAACTTGAAACGTTGCTTATCATTTAATAAATCATGGGTATTCTTTGATTATCATCAAATGGATTCAAGATTTGAATTGATTGATTTGATTTTTTTGTATATGACGCCACTTTTAGCAATATTTCAGCTATATCATGGCGACCAGTTTTAGTGGTGGAAGAAACCGGAGTACCCGGAGAGAACCACCGACCATGGGCAAGCAACTGGTAAACTTTATCACTTGCGGCTGCGAGTTGAGTACACCCTTTTTGTAATTAACCAAGCCGGGCGCGAACTCACGCCGTATTGGTGATAAGCTTGTATGATTTGTTAGGTAATACATCTACCTAACTCACTGATCCACCTGGGCCCTTAACAAAGGTATTCAAAGCCATCAGTTCTCCTTAATATAACATATATTATACATATACATCTGCGTCACGAGGATTAGATTAACGTTAGAGAAAATCGAAGGACAATACAGAATGGTAAATCCAAAGATACTGGTAACATATTATATAAATATAGTATGTATAATGTTCAAGATAATAGCCTTCTTTATTACAACAGTTATATGTCATTTTACTAACATGTAGAAAACACTTGCATGGTCTCATCATTTCACTAACAGGGGAAGTTTGTGTCTAAAAAACTAGCTTAATCCTCGCATTTTTTTAAAGTGTCATTACCAAATGCAGGAAAGTGCGCGGTCATTTATATATGTGTTAGAGGTATCGATATTGCCTCTTTCTATGAATATTTGTACTGGATTTTTCAAATTTTCGGAAAATGTGTTTTTTTTTTCTTATTACATCAGTTTTGTTCTTTTCAGCATTAGTGGACTAGTGTAATCAATATACATATTAATATTTTAGGAAAAGATATTGATATGTTTTATCAGACAACCTTGGATTATTAACCAAAATATTCGCTATTTGCTCAATCTTAGTAGAAATTAAACATTACCTTTACATCCAGCCTTGGGTACAGAAGGTGACCAAAAGTTGTTCTCGTCACAGCTATAAGTCTTGGTATAATTACCATCATAGAAGATCTTACCAGATTGACATGTTACTGTTCTCGTAGTGTTCGTACATTCTATACTTGAATCAGTCAGATTTGGGAATGTTTCCAAACAACCTTCAGTTATTCATCATAACAGATATGAAACAAGAAATGACATATTTGAAAATTATCAACCGTTTTTTTTTTTAAATAACTTGACATTACAATGCAAATTAGTAAAAACATGTGTATGCCGGCCAAATATTTTCCAATTTCTGCAAACATATCAAAAATTAAATTTTAATGTTTTTTTTCTAAAATTTCAGTTTTCAATTTTAAGCTACTGATTGATTCAAAATTCATTCTCCATTTCTTGGCTCAAAAGTAAAATTTTCTTATAATCAATATTTTATTTAGAATTTGTCACACATAAAGGTTTTTCACATGAGCTCACCCCCGGTTTCTAGTGGGGTTCGTATTACTCGATCTTTAGTTTTATGTGTATGTTTTGTAGATCGTTGTTTGTCCTTTTGTACTTTTTCTTTTGGTCATTGTGTTGTCTGTTCTTCGATATACGGATTCTGATTACCCCTTTGATATTTTCATACTCTTCTTAACTTCTACCTTTCAGCCATTCACCCATTTTAAATATACAATGTAGTAATGATGAATGAAATACAAATTTAACTTCATTTTAGGGAAATTTTCATAATTTTATTCTACTGCTAAGAACAAAAAAAAAATAGAAAATGCCCACTATGTGTTAACATTTTCAATTTTCATTTCTTAGACAAGAAATGAAAACTATATTTTGCATGTTTGTCTTCGATTTTTATTTATTTATAAACAAAATTACGTCATAAATAATAATTGTACCTCGGTTTTCCGAGTTAAACGGTTAAGCAATCGAACGCGAACTTGGAAAGCCTTGGTATGAATTATTTGTGACGTGGAGCCGTGCAATATCACATCTAAGTCATTGATTATTGCACAGCTCTATGAGGGTAATAAAACTACAGTCTATATTTAAAGTGGGCAATGTCTCGTATCTGCGAATAATGTTATTTCATAGTTCTTAACTGTTGCTTGCATTCTTGCATTCTATGATATAAACCATAAAAGGATCAAAAGGGGAAAACAAGCATTCATGTTACACTTGTATTTTATACTTTCTTGTTGTTCCTTTTTCTGTACAATAAAAACAGTCATCTTCGGTCGATTATTTGCATATATTATTCGAGGAAGTTCTCGTCTTTTAGTATGTGTTCTACAAGGTATATCCATTAACCAAATGCAACAAAACAGAAACAACAACGGTGTATTACTACAACTTTTTCCACGATCAGATTGGTATTCTGAATGACTGTCCCGTGATTCTGTTTGTATTCCAGTGCGTGGGCGTAATTGTTCTACCTGATGTCAAAATATAGCATATTCAAGAACAAATTTTCCACATAGCATGTGCTGAATCAATCCACTGTTGGTTTTTTTTTTAATGTGACTGAAAATGCATGAAATTTTAAGCAAGAAATTAATTTATATATGGTATTTTCGAAGGATAAATTTATCAGAGATTTCAAAAATAATGATGTGCTTATTTTCATAATATTCATATTAGGCACTTGACATAACCTGTTAAATATACATTGCACATGGACAGATCCGGCGTTACTTTAAAAAAACGAGGTGACTTTTCCAGTCGTAGCCGGTAAAATATAAGACTATATAATTGATATTTGTTTTTCTCTGTTAGGCACACTTCATTAAGGACTGCTTGGCTCAGATTTAGGGAAATGTTTCCGGAGTGGAGCCTGATGTCTAAATAATTGACTGCTGTTTCAGTGAGCTAGACATGGATTTTCAATGCCATATATGGTGCTTTTGTTTGTGTTTAGTGAGTGAAGGTGAGAGATGCTTGTTCATGTTGTTGATATTAGTGGAATTGTTGACCATAGCTGTTTAAGCTTTCAATGTGTATATCAGGATGTCCATCTGGAATGTTTCGTCAATGTGCCATTGATGGCATGATAAACTAAAATCGTTTCGAATCTTCTGGTTTCACTCACTGATTTCTCTACAATATTAATGTATATTGTGTAATGTCTATGCTTACAACAAATGCCTATCAACGCCAATGTCAACACCAACAGTCGTATGTGAAATAACCTTCATCAGGTCCGTTCAAAGTCAAATATTGTATAGCCAAAACATTTCAAAGTATGTGGGAGCAAGCAGGGCAGACAAAATCGGGCAATGCCACTTATGCCTGGGTGAGAAACAAAATTAAAATACAAAATACATAATTTAGGAACTGTACATTTCAATAATAAATATATCTAATAAATCATTTAAGTGGCGACTGGGCGGATGATACCCTCAGGAACTAATATCCCACCAGTAGATGTATCGACCAAGTGATAGTAATAATAACATAGATATCAAATGTAGTACACACGACCTATTTTTAAAATAACCTTCAAAGGTAAGAGAAATAAAATCATGTAATTTTTATTTTTGTAATTAATATATATAAAATTACTCCAGACAATTGAATTGTGAGAAAGTGAGACAAATTGCAAGGAGTCTCCTAATTGTAACCGGGTCATATTGGGCATAAGTACAACTCGGAAAGATTTACTGGAAATTTATACGTTATTGGTGAGACGCAGTGGTGCCCCTAAATGTGACCGTTTGAATTGTTAAATCATAGTGCAAGTACCTATTTCAGATGTATTTTTATATTTAGAATATTTCTTTATGTAGTGGTAGTAAATATGATTGATTGATGCTTAACTTTAACCTGATCAGCCATATAAACCTTGTAAATGTGACAAAATATCTACCAACAATATCTACCTAAGAGTGTGGTGATTTCTTAGATAGGATAAGTAAAAGTATGCTGAAAAGGATGTGTGTTTGCCGATCAAGCGTTTTAGATATTGATTGAAATATGTTTACCAATTATCTATATTTCTATTTAAGATAACCCTTTGACGTTTTCTTTTTGTATAAATCAAAGTGTTTTACAACTAAAGCGACATTTAAAGTTATAGATAGTCAACTGTGATTGTATTATAATTAAGATCATATTCAGATCTGTACATAAATACATATTATGCACATTAAAGGTGCACTGTCTGTATATGCCCCCCGATGTAGAGGGGTAGTTTTTCTGATAAACATATACATTGTACATGTAAATGAGGTTTTACATTTTGTTTTATTGATGGACATTAGTTTTTGACGGTTTCACGAGTTGAAAATCTTTATTGCATTTTAAGCCAATAAATACAGGTCAGGATTTGTGGTACCGCTAAATGTTGTTAGTTGGGAAATTCATATATTTGATGTAAAAATAATGATTTAAATTTAACTAGTGCTTTTTGGTAAAAATAAAATATATATAATATTATAGTATTATTAAATGGGTATTTTCATATAAAGCCTGCATTATGTCCGAGGCAGTCGTATTGGGTCGAGGACAGCTGTATAGACCCGAGGCAACACCGAGGGCCTATACAGCTGATCAAGGCCCAATACGACTGTATGAGGATATAATACAGGTTTTATATGAAAATACCCATTTTATGACACCTTTATTAACCAATGACTTAAAATTACAGTATTTTTCTTATTTTTCGTTGTGGTCATAACTATACAGCTGATCAAGACCTGATACGACTGCATGATGATTTAATACAGGTTTTATTGGAATGACACCTTCATCAGAAAATGAAATCGTATTGAGATTTGGTTGCCGATCTCGACTGAAAACAAGATTTCTGTACATGTGTAGCCAAGTTTCATTTTGAACTTATATATTTTTGTTTTCATTGTATATTTAATAAAGTTTTCAGAAATTTGTGGAAAATTTGTTTTGTACCTCATTACATGCTTTTTGCAATAAATACTGCTGCTATTTTCTAGTCTTTCATGTTTCAAAGGAAGAGAGATAATTCAACATAAATTTTAATACAACAAATTCTAAGCTTGAAAAAGTAACAATTTTTGGCTGTTAAGTTCATTTTGTATGTCAAATGTAATTCATTCTTGACTACTGTCTTCCTGGTAATGCTTCTTTTTGCCACTGTATATATTCAAGTTGATTACACCACCACTAATAATTGCTCCCGAAAAAAGGGAAAGGGGATTTATGTCTTTCCTTGAAGATAGTGACATCATATTGGAAGTTGATGTCACAGATTATGTACGAGGTGTCAAAGCCATGCATGCAGTGCTATTCTGCAAATGACAATTTGAAACCGGTACTAGTTGACTAGAATTTATGTCGGATTCATTTTTGTCATTTTCATCAACACTATTCATTTCATCATTACTTGTGTCTGTATTGATGGACAAATGTCTATTTTCATAATTGTTTTCTTCGGTATCCTTTCGTAGAAATGCTTTGCACAATATGCCTGATACTGATGTCTGTTTTTTGATATTTGGAGCAGCATATTCATTTAGATTATGTATACTTTTCCAGCCTCCAAGTTGAGCGACTTCTGTGTTGGGAATATCAGCATCTAATAACGTTGTTGCAAATTTTTTTCGTGTGGAATGATTATTTTTCTTCCTTCTAGCTCTCCAAGAGAAGCAATACTTTTCATCATTTTTCCAATAGTGTTCTTTCCTATTGACAACTGTGAATACCATACTGACGACGTGGGGTTTGTTAGGGGGCGCAAGTAAAATATTGATGTCGTCTGATTTTTTTTTATATCTTCTGGCATGTCATCTAAGTAACTCTTGAAAATAAAAACATGCAAATATTTTTTATAAATTGTATTTAGAAAACATAAAAGAAAGTCCTTTAAGGTCACAAAACAAAGGAGCGAGCCCAAGAATTAGGAATACAAATAGATGATTGGGGGTATATTTATTCTTTCCCTTTTAGGACTACAAGAAAGACTAAGCTTCAAAACTTTAAGTTCCAACTTTCCCATAGAAATACTGCTACAAATTCTTTTCTTTTCAAGTGTGGCTTAAAACAAACATATCTATGCACCTTCTATACAGAGAGTAAAGAGAGTTTATTGCATCTGTTTTTGGGAATGCACTTACACAAACAAAATTTGGTTTTCATTTTTAAATATTCTAGAAAGTTGTGGTCTGAACATGCAGTACATAAAAGCACCTAATATTATTTTGGGTATAACAAATCCTTTAGATCCTGATTTTAAAGTATTATTTATATAAATGTAGATGTTTGGGTGATGAATCCAGTATAAATGGTGGTATAATATACCTGAAATATTGTATTAAAATAGAAAAGAGGACCATAAATTTCTCATCCTCTACACGAATAATATGTAAAAAGTGGTTGCCATTTGAAATCTCCTCGGTGTCTGATATTTCAGTATAGTGTTACACAATGTTGATCTTATAAATTAAATGTCTTTTGCTTAGGAGAAATTGTATATGCATATCACATGTGTCTTTCTGTATTTGTATCTGCCTCTGCTTTTCTTTAAAAATAAACAAATTAAAAAAAAGTCTTGAACATCTTCACTGGACAGTTCGGATTGTTTGGATGCGAACACATTTTAAGGGCAATCATTCGGTAATCTCCTCTTTTGGCTCCACTTCTTGTTTTGGTGCTCCTTTCTGAAAAATATTAATAACAATAAGCATACAAAAACTAAAAAATACTGAAGTATGCACCTTACAAGAATAAGGAAACAAACTTAAAAAAGATGTAACTGTGTACAGAAAAAAAATGATACACTGAAAACAACCATTGACATTGCTACTATCATAATGCGAATGTATTTGTATGACACAGATGCTCCTTAAAAATGAGACTTGCATTCGACTGGACGTATGGATGAAGGTAAATATGCATGTCCTTTCCACTTTCATGCTTAGTCAATCATAATTAGATACCGGCACTTAAAAGTGTACATTTATAATAACAATTGCACATATACATGTGGCATGACCTAATAAAATCTCAAAGCAGTATTGAATTTTATCATTATTTACCCGTGAATTCAACATATTATGTCCCCTTCGAATCCTTCTTCAGTTCCAAGTCCCCTTGGAGGAGGTTCACAGTATCCTGACGGCCTCTAAAGTTGAAGTAAATCCCATTATTCAACCATAGAGTGTGAAGTAAGGACTTTGTATTGCCTGAAGAAAACAAATTTAAATAAATAAAGCTTAAAATATCGTACTTAAATTCAAACAGACAATTAACTGGACATATTTTCGCTTAAGGCCAAAACAAATGTGTGTGTTTATTGTCACCTGACTGACCCTATTTTTTTCAGCCCTACCCTAAACTCTTTTGTTAGAAAATGAAAAAAAGCATTGCAAATGGCACAATTGCTAGTTTGTTTGTATAAAAACGAATCCGAATTGGAGAAAATATGTAATTTTCCGAATTTCACAGAAAAAATAATAAAATTTCGACAGACTAACCCTAATATATTAGCATGTGACCGTCAACACACATTTTATTTTGCTTAATTGAGATCAGCTAAAAGGCTAAACATTGACAACATAGGAAATATTATCTTTGGGTTGTACGAAAGCAGATACTTGTACGTGGTCAAAAATTCACAAAGAAAACACTTTTAATTCAATCCTCAATTATTTCCATTTAAAAGTAAGCAGTTGTCATATTCAAAGAAAAGATTTACCCTGGGACTATTTGAACAGTACACTTCAGATCAATATTTTAATGTCATGTATAATTAAAAAAAAAGTTAAAAATCAAAACTGAAACTTACTTGCACCAATAACCTGTTTCTCATATAGCATCTTGAGTCTCAGTTTCATCAATAGGTTCTGCTTTGTTTTTCTTGCTGCTCTTTCCTTCTCCTTTAAGATGTTTTCTTTTTTATTCGAACACAGCTCTAGAGTGGTTAAATGCTTTGTCCGTTTTCATATCAATATCTATTTTGTTGTTGAAGGTATCTGTCAACGCTGTTTTAATG
Organism: Gigantidas platifrons; assembly: GCA_002080005.1. Classification (NCBI taxonomy): domain Eukaryota; kingdom Metazoa; phylum Mollusca; class Bivalvia; order Mytilida; family Modiolidae; genus Gigantidas; species Gigantidas platifrons. The sequence continues at coordinate 466,622 of MJUT01005820.1, forward strand.
CTGGCAATACTGTCTGGCTCATTTTCTGTACCGCTGACCCCTACAAAAACAGCAATAAAATGAATCAATGATTTTAAGTATAATCATCTGTATACGAAAACTGTATTTTTTTTTAATAATAATTTAAAAAAAACATTTACACATCCGCTGGCCTGGGTCTTTTCATATCTGATTATTTTTTCCCAAGCGATAGCGAGTTAGAAAATAAGAATATACATTGTACATGTAAAGGCCCAGCCCATGTATGTGTAAATGAGTACAACATCATACCCTGAATGAATTATTTCAAATCAAAATCCGGATATTTACATTGTGACGTAGCGTCGCAATGCACAACTGACAAGTGTAAAGTGAGAATATGTCGAGGAATATAGATGTATATGTATATTGTTTGACGATTGACAGGTCGTCATATGGTATATGCGTACATTGTACCGATAAAACAGTTGACTGGTGTTCTTTGTGAACAGGAAATCACTATCAGAGTTTTGGACTATTGGGATTTTGGTGTACTGAGCAGTCCTGCACAAATATTACCTTTGTAGGATCATAAATTGTGTGCATCGTTCAATGAAAAATTTGTTGAAAGAGAGCACAGGTTGGTATCAGCGACAACTCAAATCAGTGATATATTCATTATTTTAGAATTTAAAGAAAACAGATCATATAAATCATAAATAACTAGATAAAATCTTGCCAGAAGGGAGTTCAGTTCAACTGCAGGAATGTCTGGCACATCTCTAAACTCCATGTTACTTCTCAGCCAGTCAGTAATCATTTTCATGTCGACTCAGTTTTGTAGTTTGCGTTTTTGTTTATGTTGTCTCGCAGAAACTGATCAGTGTCTTCGTCTGTGACAGCCTTGAAACGACCTTCCTGTGCATCCTTGGGTAAGGGCTCAATATTTCCTTGTCAATCGGAGTCGGTTGTGCAACTTGTGGTACAGCAGGCACATTCAACTCGATAACAGTGTCCTGATCATTCGGAGCATTTCCGGAAAGTGCTGATGCTAACGCGAATATGTTTACAATACAAATTTATACAGGGTATATGCCCTGTATAGATCTTTATACAGGGCACATGCCTGTATAAATATGTATTGGTTCTGTCTAAATGTCAGGTTAAAGAACGTGCTGTCATATTAAATAGTCAATTATAAAATGATACAATTCCTACCTTTTATTCTTCCAGTCAGAAGACATTCTACACAGGGTACCTTATCTGTCTGTCACGTTTGCATGGTCATAGATTACTATTCATACGACCATATATATATTTAATGGGCACTGATGCGTTAAAGTAATGGATTTACAATAGTACTCTTTTCTGATGGGGATATTGTAACATGATGATGTCAAAATATTATTATTTCTGTATATCGAATTACTAGTTTGCTATGTTTTATCAACATTAGCAGATGCTATACCCGCATATGAACCACATCGGTGGTGAACTGTGATATTTGTAATGTGTAATATTTTTCTGCAACGTATATCACAAAATCGTTAATCGGAACTTTATGATATATTAACTCATGTTAGATCCCTATACCCAGAACTTATATCATATTTACAAAATGACCACCGTTTTCATGAAAACAATAGAATACAAAAATATAAATCTGCTAAGGAATTATGGTGTGAAATGCTTAACCTTTTCCATCAACGTTTGACATACATTTGATGCACACAAGTGGTTGATAGTTTGTATGTCGTGCTTGATGACATTGTTTTCAACACACAGTTGGATGCAGGCTGTGCTTCTCTTCTCGCCGAACTTGTCCTGGATTCGTATATGGCAGACTTCATACAGGGGGTTTTCAAGTAAAACGAAAAGGAAATTAGCCCTATCCTTTATTTTCCTTTTGTTTGCACGATGAATCATATAATGCATAATAGAATGTAACATCACACGTTGCTTTACTAGTATGCCCTCCAGTCGAGAGGTTTTCATGCGACCGTTTGATAATAAATATAGACAAGACGAGATCATTCTTATGCTATATTTTTTAATCGACAACATATTTGTCGTGTTTGTTGGAGAGGTGTTTCAACAAACGATAGGTATTCCAATGGGTACGAATTGTGCTCCGCTACTTCCTGATTATTTTCTACATGCTTATGGTGAAGACTTCCTTCAAGGACATCTAACAAATAAGCCAGGTACACTGACAGCACTGGGAACACACTATACAGGACGAAGACAAAAACAAAACAAAAACAAAAACATTCTAAAATGTTCTGATTGTCAAAGAAATTTCGACCATAAACATTGACAGTATGTATGGATTAATTGTATTTCATTCAAATCATGCAACGTTAAATCATATTGATGTTATTACAGAACTACCGTTCCTGTTTGGCATAGAAGTAATCGTTAAACAAGTGATTTGATGAATTATATAAATATGTGTTTAGCATATTTTCTATATTTGTAATTTTATACGATTTATAAATTATCCATGTCAAGACATATCCATGTGGAAACATATTCGACACAGATACGTATTTCTGTATGTAATATTTACAGTGTACTCTATACTATGAAAGGTTTGAAGATACCAAAGGGGTAACAAGATAATTCAAAGAAGGACAGACAATGCACTGGTCAAAAGGAAAGAGAACAAACAACGACCACCAAAATACTGTACAGAAAAACCTAATAATAAGCAACACCAATGCTAGTTAAAAGTGGCAGACGTTGTGTTAGTTTTCTTACTCTAATTGATCAAATAAAAACAGACAAAAATACCACTCTGACGGTACAGTTCCAACTTCCAATTACAAAATCATAGGAAGAGGAAAAATCAATACATTAACACACAAATGGATGAGTGGTCACTTTTCTTTGGTACATGCACTTCAATACAATATGGCAGGGCTAAACTAGTTTTAATGGGCTCAAAAAATTTCACTACGAGATGAGGGTTGGACCCAGAAAATAGCCCACCACTTTGAATTTATGTGCCTATATGAAACCACGAAAGCGAATTGTCATGTATATGAATAAAGGGTATATATTCTGCGTTTGTTTATGCGATTTATCGATTGGATTTTGAAACTGTTCCGACAGTGTGCTTAATGTTTTCATTTTATTTCAATATTTTTAGATTTTAGATTATTATGTAACAGATAATAGCTATCATATATCTTTACGACACATTCTTTGATTCGTCCTCTTATGTCAAGATGGCCAGACAATAGCAAAGCTCATTCCAACATCTAAGAGTGTTCCTTTAGATGGTATCACTGAAACATCAACCGGTGTTCTGACAGATGGCATCACTGAAACATCAACCGGTGGTCTAAAATATGGCACCACTAAAAAATCAGCAGGAGGTCTAACATATGGCACCACTGAAACAGCAACCGTTGTTCTGACAGATGGCATCACTGACACAAGTAACAGTGATCTGAAAGATAATATGACTGAAACAAGTACCGTAGTTATGACAGATCGTATGACTGGAACAAGTCAACAGAAGTAAACTTTGAAAAGTAGAATTACATGATATATCTAACCTCGGACGTTAAGCTACCAATAACTAACAACAATTACTTCAAAAGTAACAAATGGGAGCATATCACACTGTAACTGATCGTATTTCGAGAGCTTTTGTAAAGTACGGAAGCGGTTCATGACCTTCTTTGACATGTCAATTCCATCTAATCAGCGGTCGCATTCCTATACAGATTGGCAATAAAAAGTGTTTGCGAGGAATACGGCTTCAACAAGCTCGATTGATTTGGTCATTTAACCATATCTCTATCATAATTGTAGACGAGTCCTTTGATTAGAAAATTGCATTTTATTGGAGCCGAACAATGGTTAAGTGGTATAATTACACATGACGTTTAATCTAAATCATTTAAGAAGGGTCCGGGTGGCTCAATGAGTTGGGTAGTTGGATTAACTAACAACTCAAACAAGCCTATCACCAATACGAAGGGGTTCGCGCCCGGCTTTGTAAATTACATAAAGGGTGCACTCGACTCGTAGCCGCTAGTGATAAAGCTTACCAGTTGCTTGCCAATGGTCGGTAGTTCTCTCCGGCTTCTTCCACCACTAAAACTGGCCGCCATCATATAGCTGAAATAGTGCTGAACGTAGCGTTAAACACAACAATTCTAATCTAATCATTTATCAAAGACGTTCTACAAAACAATTGAAATGTGTAGAAAAGTCGATAAATGTGCACATTGCATAAACAAATCTTATTTAATATTCATATATTTGACAATTAGTAATTCGTCATAATCATGTACTTTGCTTTAAATACAGAAAATGACCAAACACTATTCATTGTCATGGGTGGTGGGTGTGGAGGTCTTATAATAACGATAATTGTTGTATTAATCCTGATCAAAAGGGTTGTTTTATGTCATTTTAAGCATTTATATTTTCCAAAATATATAGTCTGTTTGATATCCACGATATCAATACAAATGGTTTTATTGGATTTTATTGTCAAAAAAGAGTTAGAAGATACCAAAGTGGTAATCATAATCCGTATATCGAAGAAGAACAGGCAACACAATGGCCAAGCGAAAAAGTACAAAAAGACCAACAACGATTTACAAAACATGCACATAAAACTAAAGATCGGCTAACGCGAACCCGACTAAAGGTCGAGGTTGAACTCATGTGCTCCAGAAGGGAAAGTTGTTCCTGCTCCACTGGTGGCACCCATAAAAACAAGCTTCCGCAATTATTATTTACCTTGCATACTTTTTAAACCATTAGATTTCTCGACCTTATATGCAATCATTCCACACATGCTACTTACTAAAATCTAGAATTAAAGAATTGATTCAGTGTTGTTTTGCAAAGAATACAAGAGAACATATGTATCATTATCTTCTTACTGCTAGAGACAAATCTTACTTTGTCAAAAGCGATTCAAAATCTAATCATAAATATTAACAGGACGTGATTATTCAATTGTGATTTTTTTTTAAACGACAACACATTTGTCCTGTTTCGTGGACAGTTGTTTCAACAAACGATTATTATTCCAAATGGTAGGAATTGTGTTCCGCTACTCGTCGATTTGTTTCTATATTCTTGTGAGGCAGACTTCCTTCAATGGATTCTCAAGAAGAAAGATAGAAAATTAGCCCAGAACTTTAATTCCAGCTTCTGCTATATAGATGTTGTTCTGTTACTGAACAAGTCTCGATTCGGTGATTTTCAACATCGCATCTATCTAAATGAGCTTAATGTTACAGATACTCAAAAGTCTGCTTCTTACCTTGACCTTCGCCATGACATCGACAACGGAGGACGATTAAAAACAAAACTCTACGACAAACGCGATGTCTTCACTTTTATAATAATAGTAAATTTCCCTTCATCATTAGCAAGTAATATTCCAGCATCACTAGCGTATGGTGTCGTTTACATTTCACAACTCATGCGTTATTCTAGAGTTTGTTCCCAATAAAGTGATTTTCGGGACAGAGCTCATCTGCTGACGCAAAAGCACCTCAAACAAGGCTGCATTAAAGGTTGAAGTTATCGCTACAAAAATGCCACGTTCGTCATCACAATCTGGTTGACAGTTACGAAATATCGATATAACAAATGACTATTGATCTCCTCTATCACTGCCACTACTTTTACCGGACTTCATTGTATAAAGGAGGGTGTCTTATAAGAAGCAGGAACTGCTTACCCTTCGCGAGCACCTCATTTCTCCATCGTTTTTAGCTGTTTTTTCTGTGTTTCTGCTTTGGTTTTTGTTTTTGTTTTTTGTTTGTGTTTTGTTTTGGTGGGATCCGTGTTATTCATCTTTTTAGTTGTTATTGTGCTGTCCTATTGTGTGTTTGTTTGCGCATATTGTTTTGTTCTTGATTTGTTTTTCTTCGTCTTGTTACCCTAAGTTGTCCGTTTCTCTGGATTGTCCTTTTTTTTGCCCATTCGGTATTCTCTAATGTTTATTTATAGTAAATTCAAGTACTTCTATTTTATTTTAGATTGTTATGAAAACAAAAGTTTTAAGATGAATGTCATTGTTAGTGCATGGTTTAGTTTTGCGTGGCAGGCAAATCCCCCTTCATTCACAATATCAATATAATCCTGGCAGAACACAACCAGACACCATAAGGATACAAGTCTAAAACGTGCCACTTTCCGTCGATCATGGACGAATCCATCGTTCCCTAACATTAGAAGGCTGTGAAATTCAAGGGTTATTCAGAGAGAGACCTAGGGTAGATGGAAAGTTAACCAATTGTGAAACAGGTAACAGATGAATTATAAGTAAAACATTACAAAACCCAATCCCAAGAAAGCTTCAAATAGGCAAATATTTGGGCTCTTGTATTCCATAGTGGTCAACCAGAATGGTCAACCAGAATTTTCTACACATAACCAACAAAATAACGATACAAACAGAAGAGACAAAGTACCAATGTGTTACAAATACCTATCTCTGGGCATTTTCTGTATGATTGTACAAATGACTGGGTGCGCAAAGCATGTCACAAAGTAGGATACAAAATAATGGACTGCCCAAATGAGTTCACAGAGGCTGAGTGTGAAACACAATATCGCAATACAGTGGACAGTAATACATATGTTCAGACAGACACTGTACAGAGTACAACTACTGTAGAAATACACAATACACCACAAGAAGGTGAATGTACAACGGATGATATTGAACAATTACAAAATGTACATAAAGTAACATTTTCTAAGACCAATTCAACCAAAAAGTCAAAACCAAGTGGGAAAAAAATGAAGCATGAACAAAAAACAATGATAACATTTATGAAAACACCAGTCTCACATGGACCTAAACAGACAGTAAGAAGTCATACACCTCCAACTCCACCTGACAGGCAAGATGACCAGACTAACAAAAACAATGGCTAAAAAAAAGCCAAGGTGTAATAACTGTATAATAGGTATCATTATTGATGCACATATCTATTTTTATCTTACTGGGTAAATCAATAAAAAAAAATAAAAAAACAAAAACAATGCATAAGTTCCAACATAGAGTTAAATTACCAGTTGGTAGATTGAAACGTGCATATAAATATAACTGTACAAACAATTTATTTAATATATGCTCTTATTTTGAGTATGAGCGTGATTTATAATTGTAAACATTTCCTTTTCGAAGATATTTATTATAAATGATAAATAATAAATTTGTTTATTTACGTGTCACATATTGATTGTCATAAAAAAAATCTAAATAATATATAATATTTACACATAAAACAATCAATATCCAGCCCAAAAATCTTACTTATGAGACACTAACAATATAAAACTTTATATATTAATTAGCATAGTTAAAAATCTATTTAAATCAGTTTGAAAATTATATAAAAATTTGTGTCATAAATAAAAATGCATAGCTAAATATTTACTTCAATATATATATTCATCATATTAGAACTAAATTGTCCTACCATAAACTTTTTCCAAAACCTTTATATTTATTACATGTAGTTGAATATGTCTTAGATGTAGTAGAACATGGTGCTTACAAATATTTACATTTTTTGTATTTCTGAATGTAAAAAAAAAATGAAATATCAGTGTATTTAAACTGCGAGCAAGTTTATATTTTTTAGCTATAAAATATGACATATAGAACAACAATCACAAAAAAGGTAAAGCATTCCGTAAGCTCATGGGCATACTGGGACTTATAATGGCCGAATAACGGGTATAAAACATTAGCCCTCCCACTTTTGGTGCAGATTCTCACAGTACTACCAAACCCTACTGCTCAAGTTATGAAAGAAATACAAGACATATTCTATAAATTGATATGGGATGAGAAGCCTGACAAAATTAAGAGAAATGTTATTATAAATAACTATGAAGAAGGGGGCTAAAATTGTCACATATTGAATCATTTTGTAAGGCGCTAAAATGTCTTGGCTTTACAAACTTCTATGAATATATCCCAATGGAAAATTTTACTTCTAAGTTATATAGATAAATATGGTAGAGATAAGATATTATACTTAAAAAAGGATGGTTTGGAAAGTTAAATCCCCTTTGGAAAGATATCCTTCTTAATTTGTCAGACATGTTGCCACCAAACGACGAAGAGGAAAACAATTGTATATACATCTTGAGTCAACCCATTTGGCTTAATTTTAATGTTAAAAGAAATGGTATTTTTTTATTATTGACATATATTGTTTTAATGGTGTCTTTTTATTAATGATACTATCTCTGAAGATATACAGTTTTTATCATATCAGGAATTTCAAAACAAATATATGATACAATGTAAGTACAAACTTTCTAGAATATTATGGTATTGTGAGTGCAGTCCCAAAGGGATAGACAAAACTTATTTCAGAGTATGGGAGGCTTTATGATATTAAAAATGACATTGTTGACAGATTACAAAGTGATAAAAAAACCATGCAAATATTTTTATAAATTATGTTTAGAAAACATAAAAGAAAGTCCTGTTAGGTCACAAAATAAATGGGGCCATGAATTAAGAGTACAAATAAATGATTGGCGGTATATTTCTTTTTCCCCTTTTAAGACTACACGAAATACTAAGCTTCAAAATATTTAGTTCAAACTTTGCCATAGAATAAGTGCCACAAACTCTTTCCTTTTCAAATATGGCTTAAAAGAAACAGAACTATGCACCTTCTGTTCAGAAACTGAAGAGAGTTTGTTCCATCTGTTTTGGGAATGCACCTAGAGTAAAAAAAAAACAATTGGTTTTCATTAGTAAATGTTTTTGGAAATTGTGGTCTTATTATGCAGTATATAAATGCACCTAATATTATATTGGGTATTGGGAATCCTTTAGATCCAGATAACACAAAAATTCCAGTCATTTTGATTTTAAAATATTATTTATATAAATGTAGATGTTTGGGTGATTAACCCATTTTTAGTGGCCGCATGGTGTTCTAAAATATCTGAAATATTGCATTAGAATAGAAAACACAACTATACATTTCCTATCCTCTACACACAAAAAAACTATAAATGCAAAAAGTGGTTGCCATTTCAAACTGTCCTAGGTGTTTGAAATTTCAGTGTATTGTAACAAAATGTTTGCTTTGATAAATTAAATGTACTTTGTCTGTGTAAAAATGTATATGCATGTCATATGTTTTTGTATTTGTATCTGCCTCTGCTTTTCTTTAAAAATAAACAAATTACAAAGAAGAAAAAAACAACAACAATCACTCAATCACTCACTCACGCATAATACAATCTTATCTTATCTGATGCTATCGTGGAAAGTATAATTTTGATTGGCTAACATTTTCTTTTAACCCACTTCCTCGTATATAACCTACTTGTTGTAGACATAATTCAAAATGACGCCCCTTCCTCCATAGTAAATAGCAGACGTCAAAAGGTAATGTCCATGCTCTGTTATATTAGTAAGTAAACTTACAAAAAAGTTAAATAAACAATATTTTGTTTTGTCACCTAAATGACCCAAAGGAATCAACACATCTCTTACTGACCTTTAACTAAGTATTACATGATCTGTGCTATTTCTTATAATTATAACTATTTATTATTATCTGAAGTGTTCAGATACAGTGCCTCTGAACTATGTGTTCTAAATGACTTTCCTGAATTGATGGTTAATCAGAAAATTAAACAATGACGAGTGTGTTTCTTGGGAGAAGACGACTAACTTCTCAAATCTAAATTGATATAATTTTCATTTGTAATATTGTGTTGCTGCGTTGGTATGGAAACGGTGTTGTCATTCAAGTCATCATAGACGTGTTCGTTGCTATATTCGTGAACATGTGGGCTATCATAGGCACGTGATTGTGACGCAGACGACGTCTTCCTACAAATAAAACAATATTGTATTACCGTGAGCAACTTAAAAATTATACAAACTTCACTTCACGGTTAAGCACCTGAGATATCTTATTTCTATAAATATAATTCTAAAATACTAGCTTGTCATTCTGGGTTTCTTTGACTTACACAACTTTGACATTAACACTCTCCTTTATAGACAAACATTTCAATTTCATACAAATCATGTGTAGGCTGTCATGATCTTGCATGAATTGTAGTGAAATTTTCCTTCATCAATGGAGTCTGTGTAATTTGAATTATTTCTAGAAAAGTTTAAAGATATCAAAGGAATAATCAGTTGTGGAAAATCGAAGTAGGACTGACAATGTAATGACAAAATGATCAAGGACAAAAAGATAAACGGTGATCTACAAAATACTACACAGAAATTTAAAGATGGATGAACATGAACGCCACAAAAATAAGAAAAAAATACGTGCACTAAAGCTACAGACACCTGTCGTGTTGGCCTTGTTACAACCTAGTGAAATTTCACGAATGAGGACAGATGGAATTTTGTTTACGACAACTGAAACACATCCGTGGTCATTGGTGACATAGATATTCAATACCCTTTAATATCTGAGCCCAGAAAGGCAATCGATGATATTACATGAATGAAAGGTCGGGTCTTTAAGTGAGAGATGCTTAATTCCATTGGCTGTTATTGTAAAGCAAAGCAAGAGTAGCCACACAAAAAACAACCCACCAGTCTCAAGCAACACACTCTTTGACATACAAATGTATAATGTCTTAACACAATGTACTTTTAACAGACGAACAACACCAACACACAGTAATCGATTACCAAGAATTAATTATACATGCATATATTAAAAATACAATAACAACAAATGCACATTTTATCAATTTTCTTCCCACTGTTGCCAGATTAACAATTTACAAATTAAGACAAACTATGGTTTTTGAAAACAAGTAAATTGACACAAACAAACTATATATATATATTTATCTACAATGCAAAAATATGTACAGCATGCATTTACTTCCTACAAAATGATCAACATATTTTGAGGATTGTAATCCGCTTATCAGATTTCAAAATTATTCTCTTCAAATATTGCTTTAAAAAAGTTTATAAATTATGACCTAAATATAGAATTTTCTACTTTCGCTTTTGATTCTGGCTTTCGAAAATTGCTCTAAACAGTAAATATACAATGTATGTTTCATTTTGTGTTCCCGTGGTAATGGAAATTAAAATTCCTCTCGATAGAATTTAAATAAGATATATATTATTTTGAACTTAAAGCAGACTTTAAAAAGTCCAGCAGGTATTCGAAAACCTGAAGTCCCAAAATATTTAAAACACATTTTAAGCCCAAAATGGTACAAGGTTAAAGTTCATGTACGCAAGGACAAATGAATAAACTGTACACAGATTCTTAAAAATCATCATGAATTGGTTGATCAGTGTGGTATTTCTATGCCACAACTAAATCCATAATAAGTGTCAAACACAAAAATATGTCTCATTCAAACAACCTTAGTGATCATCATTCTAATTATGAGGACACATCAGATTTCTCTTCCGAATTTTCTGGTATTTATGATTAATTTCGAATTCTGTTTCCTTTTTGCACTTGAATGT
>MJUT01005820.1:493691-507289 GCA_002080005.1 Gigantidas platifrons
AAGAGCAATAAATACCAATTTTATAGTCTTTGATTTGACACGATCGGGACTCGAACCCACGATCTACCGCACTCGTGGCAAGCACGATAACCATTACACCAGCCAATCAAATCCTGAACTGGGTTGCACAAACCTCAATTAAACATTAAGTGCATATTAAATTCATGTATTCTTCAAGTAAATTTAAGTGTCAATTAAGTTTTAATTGACACTTAAATTTAATTGAGGGTTATGCAACCCAGTTCTATTTTTTAGCTCAGTGTAATCGGTAGTTTGGTGAAAAGTGTTCGAGTTGATATAAAACTGTTGTAATTGATAAAAGACATTGCATTGAAAAAAAGGACTGCATTAGTACTATATTGTGTCCTTCATATTTCAAAAAGCTTAGTATATGCTATCACAAAAATTCAAACCAACATTCGCTACTCCAACGTTACAGAACATGTTCCTGTAGTGTATACTACTGGACTAGCATTTTGGGGTCTGAGTGGCTTACCAATAACGTGGCTATAGGATAATTCTCTTTTGAAAGACTGCATAGTCTAATTTGTGTGAAAGTTATCCTTTCCATTGCCAATTGGTACTCCGTTGTGTCGCTTCCGTGGTAGTTGGATTAAAGTCTGTCTAAAATCAGCACCTAACACCAATAAAGTTTGTCATCTCTATTCCCGTTCCGTAACGACATGTACTCAATGCAACATTTTCGGTAACGATATGTACTCAATGCAACATAATGTGATATTTATATTTCTTGAGATGTGACTGTTGGGTGACTATTTACTACCAGTATTGTTAAATATACATAATCCATGATTTAACACCATCTACTACCTTTTCATGTTAATAACTATTGGTTTCTAGAGATAAATTGGAAATCATCACATCAGTTAGTTGACAGTTACGGAAATTCCGTGTTACTGACCACTCTTTGATATGTATGTTCCATTTGTTGCAGTCACTATCCTGTCTTTCTTTACTCCTTTAACAGCGGGATAATGATGATTGCCAATAGGTCAGAAACTGCTCACCTTTCCTACGCACTTGATTTTTTGTGGTTTTTGCGTTGCTGAATAGTTACTGTTCTTGTGGTCATTGCATTGTCTGTGTATCGATTTACTGCTTCTAATTACTCCTTGGTATCTGAACAATTCTCTTAATAAATGATATGTTAATAAAACCACTAAAGCAACTGAATACAACTGAAGTGTGTACAAGGGTGAGTGAACAGGGTAAATATAAACGCCATTCGAATCGCATCTGAAGAATTCGTTGAAATCGAACAGACCAAATATTAAGAAAATATATGTATTTTGAATTAAATAAAACGAACCTTTTGATCACGATTAACAGAACAACTATTATTAAAATACCACCTCCACACCCAGCACCTATGGCAATGTACAGTGTCTGGTCATTCTCTGTAATGTAAAAAAAAAATGAGCAATTACTAATTGGTTGAAGGAATCCATTCACTACTTTTGTTGAATTTATTAATATTCCTTATATATTATTTCATACAATGTGTAGCAGCTTTCCTACAATTGGCAGTTGTTGTGCTGAGAATGGTTTAATAAGAGAATGATTAACACTGTCAACTTAGTCATCTGTTGTTGTACACCAACATGACTGCAAGAAAAACAAAATACTCATGGATATCTGAAGCAAAGTTGAATTTATTGTGTTTTGCGTTCGTTCAGACCTCAAATGACGACAGAAATAATTTTAAATAGTTCGCGGATCAGATTTAGGATATGTACTATAACATATGATAATTGTCTTGAGGCTGGTTTTGATGGATGTTCGGGATTTGTTCATATTCTAAACACTCTGTCAACATTTTATCCCCAATCTTTTTTGTAAATGTACTAGCATCTCTTATTATTACGGATAAATCAGCTTTTATACCATTTTTGACAATATTACATTTTCATTAGACCATGCACTGATGAACTAGTCACACTTAAAGTGGTTGATAAATCTGAAGAATTAATTATTGTGTATGATAATCGGGGAGATGAAACACGATTATTGTTTGTTTTTTTTTGTTTTTTTTTTAACCTGAAATAAATAAAAGTTGTTTTTCATTTATGTTTTTTTAACATTTAAAGGGGAACGGAACTGGTATAGTCAAAATTTCAGAACTTTTAAATTGGTGATGAGAAGTCTTATCATGAACATTTTTTATACAGCATTATCCGACTGATTCTCTATAGTGGATATTATCGCCATTTATGCAAGATAGACTGTGTTAATTCATCAGTATTGCGTTGGTTGATTTTAAGATGTGCTCTATTGGATTCATATCAGGGGAATGGTAGATCATGGATATTTGTGCATTGTATCTTCAATTCTCTGACAATGAAGGTTCAATATGGGTCTTCCGTCCTTGTACATGTAGACTGGCATATGAAAAAACGACTGGGCATCCAAATGAAGTACAAGGTGTCTAACTTGGAGTTGAAGAAAATAACCCGTTAACAGTTACTCCGCAACCACTGAACACTCTTTTCATGAAATGATGTACTACTATACCGCTTAATCATTTGACGGATCAAATAATTTAAATTATTATTGAGATGGTGAAAAGAAAAAAACAATTTATCCTTCCGAAGCCGTAGTGATAGCTACTGGTGTTTAATTGGTCTCATGCCTCGAAAGCACTGTACATGGATTGCCCATAAGCATATGTGGCCACCAATTGGTGTGGCCTTTCACGCTTCAAACGTTCATCAACCGATCACGGTGTTCCTAAACGTTGGGTGAGACGCTACAATTACAGAGTGATCTACTAGAATTTGTCCTGCCTCCCTCCTTTTACTACAACCCGCCTATAACCAGCCCACATCTTCCCATTGGTCCACAGTAATCAATGGTCTCCTAGTCATAGTACAACATATATAAGAAAACTTTGGATTGATGGCTTCTGATTACTCCTTTGGTTTCTTCAAACTTTTCTTACTAACAAACAGATTTTGTGAAATGTTACCCGTTATGCATTTAAGCGAAGTTTGTACATTATGAAGGCAACATGTACAACATGTTTATTGTTACTCATGTCAAAATACATTATTGGTCAGATTAGGCTTAACGTTTGTCTAAGTACATATCCTGATTGTCATTTTCCTCAAAAGATATGCTTACTTTTAGTTCAGTTGTCACTGCATAAGCTCGTGGTCGTGATCATATGATAGTTGCATTGACAACTACTTGTGCGATCAGTGCCTATCACCACTAAAGTTGTGGGTTCGAATCCCGTTCATGACTAGGTGTACTCGATATAACACTATGTTATAAAGTTAGGTCGGTGGTATTCTCCGGTTTCCCCTAACAATAAAACTGATCCCCACAATATAGCAGGAATTTTGCTGAATGTGGCGTTAAACACCATAACCCTCACCCTAAGCCTATATCATTGTTGTCTCATCGATATACCTTGGTTATTGATGAAAATAAAAATAAACTCCGAAATTACCCTTTTGGTCCACACTTCGCTATCGCAGCTTACTTACATTGTGGAAATCGTACTTAATATTTCTTCTTATTATTATTTTTATTTTCATTATTGTTGTCTTCTTATGGTGATAAATGAACGTTAGAGAAAACCAAAGGGGTAATCGAGAATGGGCTATCTATCCAGAAACACAAGCAACAATGGCCACCCAAGACAAAAGATGGAGACAAACAAAAACGAACAACACAGAAAACTAAAAAGACGAGCAACACGGATCCCACCAAAACGCGGAGGTGAACCCATGTGCTCCTAAAGGGTAAGTATTAAGTCACTCGCCGTTTACTTATGTAAATAAGTCCGGTAAAATATTATCAGCAATAGAGGAAATCTTCATCAAAGGTAAAAGCTTCATTGTTGTTTGGCAAACAAATATTTCTGAACGATCAACTCGTTCGTGATGAAGACGTAGATTTTGTGCAGCGATGACATTAAATAAACTTTAGAGAATACCGAAGGGGTAATCAAAATGGACACCACTATACACAAGCAACGACAAATCACGTAAATAAGACATGAGCCCTCCTAGAAACCTATGAGCTATGTTTGATAAGTTTTTAAAATCACCAGCTGATCTCTGTCCAGATAATCACTGTATTTTTATATGTATGTGTAAACATGTTTATCTATAACTCTACTTTTTAAAGATTACTTCTATTAACAATAATTACTTGTTTCAGTGATGCCATCTGTTTGACCACCGGTTGATGTTTCAGTGATGCTATCTGTTAGACCACCGGTTGATGTTTCAGTGATATTATCTGTTAGACCACCGGTTGATGTTGGAGTGTGATGTACTGTAGTCTGTTCATCTAGACAAAATAGAACGAATTAAAGCATGTATCGCAAAGATGTATTATATTCATTATCTATTATTGATTACTTTATATAATTCAATCGACAAATCGTAAAAACAGAGGCAAAATTGATAATCGTAACACACTGGAACATGATCAGATGCATTCTAACACACTGGAACATGATCGGAGGCATTCTAACACACTGGAACATTATCAGAGGCATTCTAACATACTGGAACATGATCAGATGCATTCTAACACACTGGAACATGATCAGAGGCATTCTAACACACTGGAACATGATCATAGGCATTCTAACACACTGGAACATGATCAGATGCATTCTAACACACTGGAACATGATCAGAGGCATTCTAACACACTGGAACATTATCAGAGGCATTCTAACATACTGGAACATTATCAGATGCATTCTAACACACTGGAACATGATTAGAGGCATTCTAACACACTGGAACATGATCAGAGGCATTCTAACACACTGAAACATGATCAGAGGCATTCTAACACACTGGAACATGATCAGAGGCATTCTAACACACTGGAACATTATCAGAGGCATTCTAACACACTGGAACATGATCAAAGGCATTCTAACACACTGGAACATGATCAGAGGCATTCTAACACACTGGAACATGATTAGAGGCATTCTAACACACTGGAACATGATCAGAGGCATTCTAACACACTGAAACATGATCAGCGGCATTCTAACACACTGGAACATGATCAGAGGCATCCTAACACACTGGAACATGATCAGAGGCATTCTAACACACTGGAACATGATCAGAGGCATCCTAACACACTGGAACATGATCAGAGGCATTCTAACACACTGGAACATGATCAAAAGCATTCTAACACACTGGAACATGATCAGAGGCATCCTAACACACTGGAACATGATTAAAGGCATTATAACACACTGGAACATGATCAGAGGCATTTCAATAACAAGTGGAGGGGGTTAGTTCCTTAATCATGCCGCTGCCAAACGACAACAATGTCTATATGATTCAACGTAGCAGTTGGAAACATTTAAAAACAAATTTGAACTTATTTGAACGAGAGGAAACTATTACTGTTGAAATGATTTTGTTTTTATTGTTGGTAAATATATGTTTGGCCCATAATATAGATATCAAGAGTTTTGGTTTGGTATCTTAAATACACAGTTTAATGCCACCACATTTTGTGAGGGTCTTCATTTCATGTTTACTATTTTAAAACAGAAATTTAACATCTGGCCGTCATCTGTAACATAGCTGTAGCATTCCATTCAGTAGATCAGAAATGTTTATAATGTTATAAATAGACGTTGGAAAATACCGAAGTGGCAATCAAAAATGGACAATCCAGAGAAATTGGCAACATAGGGTAAAAACTAAGGAAAATAACAAACATTATTCTAAAACTAGACAAACTTACCTACAACGTCACCAACAACAGTCAAGTTGATAAAAAGACTAGTACCTGTTCCAGACTGACTAACTGCATTGCAAGTATAATATCCGGTATCCTCATGTATTACATTGCGTATGGTCAAGCTTGGTGAATCTATTGTACCGCCACTATATCTAGCATTATCAACTGTAATATTTAGAGTGTCCTGTTGCCAATACAAATACTCCACAGAACCAAATTTTACTTCACAATGTAGAGCTACATCTTCATGTATTTGTGTTAGATATGATGTAGAGTTCACTCCAACTACAGGTATATCCAAAACTACAAATATAATATAATCTATAATTATGAACGTGTTTTTGTCATCCACTAATTTAATAAACATCATATTGTCTGCACCAAAACAGAAACGTGCGTTATAGATACATTACTTGTGTATTGATGGCATCAACGTTTACTAATGGTAGTTTCACTGAAATATCGTTCTTTTCATTCAGTAATAACAAGCCCGTAGATTGATTGCTTAATGAATGATAGAGTTAGGTTTAAAACGCTCACATGGCAAACTAGGCTATCAAAATAAAGAAATCATTACTAATCACAAGTCGGTCTTGTCTTCTGTTGCTTTTTCCATTATTCATGAGGTATATGATCTTCCCTTAAAGTACTTAATACCATCATTATACAAACAAATGTATATCAAAGGAGTTGCCAGGTGCTACAAAGGCTCTTTCTAAACTTTAAATTTCTATTCTTACAGCTGGTAAAATTGGTCACCAGAGGTATCAGGCTATCATCATTTCTAGCAGTGGGGTTAATGAAATGTGGATATTAAGAAAATCAAAAGACTGGTTTGGATTTAAGTTCTAAATTTCAGTTATTTTGCAATAACATTGTTTTATCATTCTACCTTTATATATAACCATTCCACGTGCGGAGCCAACATTTAGAAGTAAAGAATTTACTCAGCGTTGCTTCTCAAAGAAGAACGAAGAACAAAGGAACATATGTGTCAGTATTTTGTTATTGGCAAAATCAGTTCAAAATTTGATAATAGATATGAATAGAACGAGATCATTAAAATTTTAGATTTTTCGAGCGGAAAATATTTCTTCAGTTTAGTGTATTTCCTTCAAGGGATAGAAATATATCCAAAGTAATTCATTCCATCTCCCATTCTATGGATGCTGTTTTTCGCTGAACAATTCTCGATTCGGTAATTATCGGCGTATCATATATCAAACTGCGATTAGGACACTACTTCCACCCAATAGACTACTTCTTACATTGACCTTCACCTTGCAATCGACAACGGGGAAAGGTTAAAAACAAAAATAAAAATACGACAATCTGACCCGATAAAGGTTATTACAGAAACACGTAGTACACACTAAATTTTATATCTACGTTTGTGTTACTACATGTAATTTTGTTATATACTGTATTCCTGTATATATGGTCGATTTTGTTTTCCTGTTGGATTTATTTGATTGTTGTTTTCATAGCTGTTAATGTGTGTCTCCAGATTTTATTTTTGGTTTCTAGTCTTTTACATGTAGTTTAAAATACGTGTTTATACATACCACAATGTTTATAATCACTACTGTCATTCACCAGTAAATAATGGTCCTCACAACTGGTTATGTAACTATCAACTATATCACCTTTAATAGTTATTGTTGATGTGATTCCTGGGCTGCAGGTAATAGGACTAGCATACCTCATAAATGTTGTTGCTTCAAGCTTAAGGATAAAAGCACATGCTGTGAAGATGGTCGTGTGCGAATTAACGAGTATAAACTCTAATACAGTGGTGATCTACAATATATATCAGACAGTAGTGATAAAATGTATGGTAAACTGTAAAGGATTAATTACAGAGAACTAAGATGTTTTTATGATCTACAATATATATCAAACAATCATTATAAAATATATGATCAACTGTAAGAAGATTTTTAATTCAAATTGTAAGGATTGTTTAAAGTTCAACACGATATATATGACACATGGCAAATGCAAGCTTTATTTATGCAGGAATCCGAGTTACACAGAATGAAATATGGGCCTTCTGTATCTCAGTGCTAAATTTATCACATACATTGCACATCTCTAAGACTGATAGTCGAGTTCACTGAGTCTCATTATAAGATAATGTATAGTAATATATTTTCTTTGGTGAATGGATTAGTGCTGCCTCGTTTGTTAACAGCTATCGTGCATATTCATTTGTTTATCAGCTATGTGTGTGGTACTTGTGTATATACAGCTGTTTTTCAACTATGTGTATCACTATGGTCATCAAGGTTAATAATCAGCCATATGTATTGTGACTACACCTACCCAGGTAGATTATAAGTTTGTTTATTGTCTCTGTGCACGTGTATATTAAAGTATCTATTAACTATATGTGTGGTGCTGGTGCATTTTCAGGTGTACATATCATGTACCTGGGAATATTCAGGTATGTATCAGTTGTGCCTATAGTTCTCGTGAATATATTCAGGTAAATCATCACATATGTTTATGATGCATGTATCTATCCAGATGTATATACCTAATTTAGTATCTGTCTTAGTTTGGTGCATCTTTATTTTCTGGGTACCTTTATTAATGGCGTCGATCGTTTGAGTCAAATTATGTTGAATATAATAACTTTTTAATACAGGCAGTTCGAGAAAATAAAACAGTTAGACCAATCTGTATAATGATTGAGCCTAAATATTAAAGATAACCGTTTTACTTTATGAACGTATTAAAGGTGACATATTGAAAGGAATTGTTGAACAGGTGGTCTTTAAACAGTAGAAATATCACTCGAAGTTACTTAGAAAATACTTTCCAGAATAACATGTAACAGATGTGTTTTTAGATAGTGTGCTTACAAACAAATGAAGCCACACCAATAATAATCAAATGAAAAATAAAAAAAAACACGACACTGTCGGAACAATTCCAAATTCAAATATTAAAATAAGAAATTAAATAAAACGTTATTTTTATCACGAAAACAGATTTATGAAAGAGATACAAAATGTATGATTACATCAAAACTTGACGTAGTTGACATTATGTTACTTAGAGATATGTTTCCAACTCCAGCGGTGTTTATACAGAAAGATACATTTGACTGTGTTAAGATTCCTATTGTATCATTCAGTGCCTTTTCATGAGCTTCAAGACAGTCGACTGCTACATGAGATGAATTATATTTAGCTGTCAGTCGTATCCAATACAGTGCTTGTGTATTATCTGAAACACAATAAAATAATTCCTGGCTGATGAAGTATAAAAATTGTATTCAAACTTGTCATCTTTGGAGTTTTTAGTAAGTAGTGTTAATTCCTGTAAAAACAAATACCTTAAAATAATATATGATTTTTTGCCCTATATTTTGCAATGTATGTAACCGAATACATCATCACAAAACATCAACGCCAATAATATGCTCCGAACGATAGAACAAGTACGACCCGTTAATATCACCGATCATGAGACTCTAATTCACGTATCAACTCAATGATTTCTATAGAAATGTTCATAATTGCGGATGTAAGATAAAACAATAAAACAAAATCGTGGACAACAACAATAACCACAAGACTATGAGCGTTATCAACTGCTCTAGTACAATAGATACAAAGGTAAAACAGGTCCCCAGAGCAATAACAGTTCCTACATACAACACTTTAAACAACAACCGGTGGTACTCCGTCAAGACTAGTATGTAGTGTCATGTAAATTTTAAAGTTCCTTGAGACCTATTACGAATACTCAAAACATATGTAATATTCCCTAAAAAGAGTAATTTGATTCAAATCAGCAATGTTGTAGCATAAAGGTAGAAAAACTAAAACCTTAAAGAACGTTAAAAGCCATAACAATGTTCGGTGAGAATCGGTAACATAGTGTAATGGAAACAGTAAAATAGTCATATTGTCACATCAGGAACTGGAAATGCAAAATATATTATATTTTGATAATTCAAGTGAAATTCTTTCATACTCGTAGTATTGCAATCTTAATATTGGTCACTGTGTCGAATTTTTAGCATTACTAAAGCTGTGAAGAAAGATATTCTCTTTCACACTATCATTTTCTTTTAGTTATAGAAATATTAAGTGTGATGGTTAATATAAGAACCAACAATTTTGTGGATTTTGTGGATTAAAGTCAGATACTTTGAATATTTAGAAAGCCCATCTGCCGATGCCATCTATCTTATTTTAGAAGATGATATAGTTTCGTTGGAAAGATGTTTACAAATATTTAATAAACCTTGTGTGGTTTGGCTATGGATATGGATATGGATGTGGCATTAAATACTTACCTCGTCGTCTTTTTTTTTTCATCTGGAATCATTCTGTGTATTGAATTTGACACCTGGTTACTAAGAATTTGAATAAATCACTACTCATTTTAGCCCATTGCGGATGAATATTCTTCTCAAATTGGACAACAACATTAAATGAAAAGGACGTAGCCATGTCTCCCTCTGCAATATTACTACCAATTTGGCTAAATCCAATCAATGCTACTGTTTTGGTACATTAACAATTGCAAGAAAATTGATTTTTTTTCTCATAAATTATATCACGAAAACAAACAGCAATGGACGTATGTCTATGGATCAAGATCAAATTACAAATACATGAAAGTTAGGCAGCAGTTTATCAAAATGCCTTCCGAGATTATGGATACGCATTATTCGAGAGAGAAAAAATGCAAAGCTTTTGTCTGTCACCGGCTCCAACACAGAGAGCTTTGAAAAAAAAATGAAAGTTGTATTAAGACATATAAATCTTTCTTGGAATATTTTTTTAATAGACCGAAAAACCAATAAATTATCAAAATAAATAGGAAAATCTTTTGAATGTGAGGAAAGAAAATTGGGAATTTCCATGCACTTTATCAAATGACTATAATATTAATAGTTCATTGAAAATGAGTCAGCCAAAACAAATTCACAGAACCATCCCTACAAATGTATGTTATGCATTAACATATGCTGGTTGAAACTTAATTGCATGTTTTATGCGAATAGACTAAAGAGACCATTTTGCATCTCTTCTGTGATAGCAACATGATAAATAAGCTCTGGCTTAAAATGTATCAACAATTGTCATCATAAATAAGGGCGCGTTGGCCTAATAAAACTATCTTAATCTCGCCAGTTCTTATCGTAGTGTATGCATCAAGTGTGCGTTCAGTTATACGTGTGTTAAGTGTATCGATATTGTCTTTTCCTTCGATTTTTCTACAGTATTTTTTTTCATCAGTGATGTTCTTTCCAAAATGAGTGGACTGGTATAATCAATAAAAATATTCATATTTAAAGAAAAGATGTTTCTATGTTTTTTCAGACAATCTTATCGATATTAGCTAAATTTTAGTATAAATTATACATACCTTTACATCCATCCTTGGGTACAGAAGGTGACCAAATGCTGTCCTCGTCACACCTGTAAGTCTTGGTATAACTACCATCATAATAGATTTTACGAGGATTACATGTTACACTACATGTTCTCATTGTGTTCTTACATTCTGTACTTGAATCAGCCAGACTTGGAAATGTATCCACACAACCTTCAGCTATCAAACATAGTAGATAGAAAAACTGCAGGTGAATTATATGGAAATAATCATTGTTTTCTTCATAGTTCTTCGATACAATAAACTAGAAATAAACTGTAGCCTGTTTTGCTTGTATCGTCTTGTATCGTTCACGGTATGTTGCCCCTTCGGATTTCTCTAACATTTATTTTCTCGGATGTCATTGTATATTGTCTAATAAGCATATATAGGTATCAACATGTCTTTGATGTAAGCATATCGCGTTTAATGTCTATGCGTACCAAAACGTATCATCAATGTCAATGCCTACACCGGTATTCGATCTCAGTTTATAGCGCTTAATCATGTCCATGTGCAATTAATGCTGATTCGAGTGAGTGAGTGATTGTTGTTTAACGCCAACTCAGCAATTTTTCAGCTATATCATGGCGAAAACAAGTTAACTTTCAGTGAGATGATAATTAGGTCCCATTTGTACTAGACCAACACGCTTAGTTGGATTTTTATAGTGCTAGCTCATTGAAACAACAGTCCGCGGGTAGACATGCAGCCCAACTCATTAATGCTGCATGCTTAGGGGGGAAGCAACAAATGCCAAATTTATAGTCTTTGCTTTGACCCACAATCCACGATCTATCGCACTTGAGGCCAGCACGCTAACCATTACACCGTCGATGCGTTATGCTGATTCGAAGTGTAAAGATTAATGTCACTGTATTGAACATATATACGTACCACAACGTCTCACTAATGTCAATGCCAGTGTAATCAGTACACTTGTCTTCAAAGTCATCGTATTGCGTCTAGATATCTATAAATAAACATAAGAAAATAAGACAATTTAAATCACCAAATGCATATGTCTGTAAACAATATTAAAAACAATTTATCAAACTGAATAAATCGTCGGAAATATTGTGATTAAAATTGACGGACTGACGATGTAAGGGCATGTCAAAAAAGAGTAAAACACTCCACAAGAAACTAAATTTGAAAAACATGAACCCGGAAATTTCTAAGTGGGAAAAAGTCGTTTAGTTTCGTTTTTTCCCGGTCAAACCCACTGTAAATATCCAGGTATATGTCAAGGTATAAAGCAGAATGTGTTGTATCCTTGTTAGTTTAAAATATAACACATCATCAATATATTCACCAAAGAAAAATAAGCATTTACTATTGTCATATGTATGCATAGGGAAGAATAAACTTCGCGAGTACCCGGGTTCACTCTCAGTTTTTAGATTTTCTGTGTTACTCATCTTTTTAGTTTTCTGTGTTGTGTTGTTGTATATTGTTTGTCTTCGTGTTGTGTCTTGTGTACCCCTGGTTTTTAGTAGGGTCCATGTTACTCATCTTTTTAGTTTTCTGTGTTGCGTTGTGTATTGTTTGTCTTCGTGTTGTGTCTTGTGTACCCCTGGTTTTTAGTAGGGTCCGTGTTACTCATCTTTTTAGTTTTCTGTGTTGTGTTGTTGTGTATTGTTTGTTTTCGTGTTGTGTCTTGTGTACCCAGTCAATCATGTGTCTCTGGATTGTCCATTCTTGACCGTCTCTTCGGTTTTCTCTAACGTTTATTTGACTTCTATTATTCTTCTGGTTTCGATATAAGACATATAATATTGTTTTTTATATACTTGTCAAGTACACAATATAAAATTAAATGTCTACTATATATAAATAACACAACATATATAACGTTTACTCGAAAAAGAATCACCCTTACCTCTTGTTCTGATAGTTAGAAGTCATATAACAATAATTAATGTACAGTCAAATTAGCTTATATTGTTAATAATTACGTTACATACCTACACGGAAGTTAATTCAGGAAATAACACCATCTTGAGTGATTTTTCTAATTTAAGATTTTTAGGATAATACAATTAAAACACCCTTATTACACAGCGTATTACATATCCGTAAATGTAAAGTCAGTAATGCATATACTGTATCTAGTTACAATAAAATAATTATTTATGACTTTGTCAATGCAGGATACCAAGTGACCTCTTTGTATTATATTGTTTGATTTTTGTTTGGTGGTATTTAACGCCACTTTCAGTAATATTTCAGTTATATTGTGGCGGTCAGTTTTATTGGTGGAGGCAACCGGAGTACCCGGATAAATCCATCGACCCGTCACAAGTCACTGGCAAATGCTGTGCACCTCATTCAATGGTAAATTAATATCGAATATCTCCAGTCATAAACATCTATGTGTAACATTATCTCATGACGCAAAGTGGAGCGAGCACGTAGAAAATATTGCCAAAACTAACTTT
>MJUT01005820.1:547136-558559 GCA_002080005.1 Gigantidas platifrons
GTTGTTAGATCCAACGACCTAACTCATGGAGCCGCCCGGGCTCCTGGAAAAATGAATGAAAGTCCTTATGCAACATATATCAAAATATTCTGATTCCCCCTTTGGTATATTCAAACTCTTCTGTTAACTAGAGGCTCAGTGGGCTGAGCCTGTGTCGATCATCTTCCATTCTGCTATGAGGAAACTTAATACAGAACCTTCCATAGGCACTTCCCATTAAATTTCGGTTAATTTAGCTAAGCAGTTTCAGAGAAGAATATTTTTAAAAATCGACCAACCAGAAACAAGAATTGTCTATGGTAGCCATGTTTGTTAAAGGATCGGGACAAAATTAACAATCTTTATAGAATACCTTCCATATGTTTCCTACAAAGTTTCGGTTCATTTGGCTAAGCAGTGTCAGAGAAGAAGATTTGTAGAAATAGACCAATCAGAAACAAGCATTGACTATTGCGGCCATGTTTGTTTACGGGTCAAAACGAAATGAGCAATACCTATAGAGGACCTTCCATAGATGCTTCCTATCAAGTTTCTGTTCATTTGGCCAAGCGGTTTCAGAGGAGAATATTTTTAGAAATCGACCAATCAGAAACAAGAACTGCATGTGACGGCCATGTTTGTTTATGGATCGGGACGAAATTAGCAATCGGCACAGAGGACTTGCCATAGACGCTCCCCACCAAGGTTCGGATTATTTGGCCTAACAGTGTCAGAGGAGAAAATTTTAAAAAATCAGCCAATCAGAAACAAGAATCGCATGTGGTGGCCATGTTTGTTAATGGGACAAATTGAGCAATCTTTATAGAGCACCACCCATAGATGATACGTACCAAGTTTCGGTTTATTTGGCTAAGCGGTTTCAGAGGAGAAGATTTCTAAAAATCGGCCAATCAGAAACAAGAATTGCCTGTGGCGGTCATATTTGTTAATGGATCGGGACGAAATAAGTAAACTTTATAGAAGACCTTCCATAGATGCTTTCTACTAAGTTGCAATTCATTTGGCTAAGGGGTTTCAGAGGAGAAGATTAAAATGTAAAAGTTAACGGACGACGGATGCCAAGTGATGGAAAAAGCTCACATTGCCTTTGGCAAGGCGAGTTAAAAATGACGAGAAATCCGAAATTGTCATCATCGTTCACTACGAAAATCAATGTTATTGCGCTACTTCTAATAATCCCGTAATATTCACGGTGTTTGTTGTTCTGCAAAGCACACATTTGTCAACTGCATAGCAATAACAACTTGCATAGGAGTTTCATTTAAAAGGATAACCCTTTCTAATAGATCAAATGTAACAAGTACTGGTTGGTTATATGAACACCTCAAATACAGTATTTCACACTCTGATAGACTTTCTAAATCGTTTGTCCTGAAGATGGCCATTTTGTACACGAACGGAAGAATCTAAATGTTATGGTATGGCGCTGTCATCGTCATACATCATCGTAGTTGTTATCCGTCTGTAGATATAATGTGTTCCGTGCGATACCTTAAACACAATTATCCTTGGCACTGACTAGTGTTTGGTATTGTTTTGGAGTATTGTAACCATTACCAGTTTCTACACACGAGACACAAAGGTCATATGTGCTATAACAGAAGATGTTTCACACCATTAAAGAGAAAAAGATTATAATATATTATAATGAAAGGCAACCTGTAAAACTAGGTAGGTTATTTGAGATCTACCTAACTACCGAAAATATGACTGATCAGTTATTTTACTGTTAATAAAAATCGTTAGACGAACACAGAATACATAATTATCAAACGAATCTTGTTTCTATTTATATACAGATATACACTTTGACCATGTTGCATCAAGAATTTATTTAAAATACTAATTTTTTTTTACGAAGTCAAGTAATGTCAAATAAAGCAACATCTATTTTTATTTTTGTGATGACACAATTCATGAGATCATTTATGTGTTACTTTTACTTTACGTTTTGTAGACCTTTCTATTGTATTATGTTATTGTTATGTAACGCCATCTTCTATCATATTTCAGATTTATCATGGTGGTCAGTTTTATTGGTGGTGGAAACTGGACTAACCAGAGACAGCGACTAACTTGTGTCAGTCAATAACACTTTATCAAGTAAGGTGCGATCAATTGTTATTGATAACAAATTACCAGGAATTAGATTTGATGATTGATTCTTTTGTGTTTTAACGCCACTTTCAACAATATTTCAGCTATATCATGGCGACAAGTTTTAGTGGTGGAGGAAGCCGAAGTACCCGGAGAGAACAACCGACCATGGGCAAGCAACTGGTAAACTTTATCACTTGCGGTTGCGAGTCCAGTGCACCCTTATTTGTTATTTACAAAGACGGGCGCGAACCCACGCCGTATTGGTGATAGGCTTGTATGAGTTGTTAGATCCAACGACCTAACTCATTGAGCCACCCGGGCCCCAGGAATTAGAATCAAAGTCACAACATTAGAGGTGATAAGTACTGATTGTACAGGTAGTCTTAGATTATATATCATATCATATAATCAAGGCCACGATAATAAGTAATTAAGACATAAAGCGTAATATGAATTAGATAAGAAAAGACGTAATTTCATTTTGAATTCATCTTAAACACTTTTCTGTTTTTCTTGATCCACAATATTCAGGGGATATAATTACAAGAATTAAACGTTGTGTATCCTGTTGATGCTTAGTATGTATTGTTGATGGTGTCAAATGACTTTGTAATGCTTTAATAACGGTTAGGGAAAACCGAAGAGACGATCAGCAATGGACCATCAAGATATACTGACAACATCGGGTACACAAGTGACAGGACGAAGACAAAAAACACCTTAACCAAAATGAATCAAAGAAAATGAGCAAGACGAATCCCATCAAAAACGTGGGGGTGAATATATGTGCTCACGAATGGTAAGCAGTTCCTGCTTCTTATAATGTTAATGTTAACATTAATCTTTAATAGTATGACTAACATTTATCTTTAAGAACATGGTAGGCACAGATCAAAATCTGGAAATGGCATGATCAAGTACAGAGGCTACTCACAGAAATAGAAAACCTCAGCTAGACATACCACACGAGTTAGAGGCAGATATAGTAGACATACCAACAGCAGGACATAATAATCCAGGTATAAACAATATGTACAATTAAACCTGTATTAAGATGTCACATTTGATACAAAGAAAACGTAGCTTTATAAGACAGGTCACCTGTTAAAAGATGTTCAATTTATTTGAAATTTTCTCTGACAGTAAAAGAAAAAAGTGACCGTTTAATAGAGGTGACCACATGGGCAGGTTGAACTGTATTTGATGATGTATCGAGAACATTACTGTCAATGTTTCTAGTTATCACATTGCATGTCTCGTGTTGGTCAAGCTTTTTGTTTTCTGTGTACCATTTTGTAGATCATTGTTTATCCGGTCGTTCTTTTTCTTTTTTCCTATTGTATTGTCCTTAGATTTACGGCATCTACTTACCCCTTTGGTATTTTTAAGCTTCGTGTCCATATCATGTATAATTTTTGTTATTCAATTTATTAGTAAATTTAAAAACAAAATTACTAAATTTAACATTTGACAAGTCAAAATTATAAAAGTCCACAATGCGATTAAACAGTTGAAAATGCACCAGATGACAATATTCCATTCACAAATATTACATTTACAGTCTAAACTGTCCTTGTGGTCACCTCTATAAAGCAGTCACTTGTATTGAAGGGTCACCTTTTTCTAGTCCTAGTATAGAATATTTCATATGAATTGAACCTTTTTTAAGAGGTCACCTGTCTTATAAGGCCACCTTTCCTTTATCCCAAATGTGACCTCTTAATACAGGTTTGACTGTACATTGTACAAATGTCTATGACTTGAATCCTCCCATGTTTTATGTTTGTTAGGTTGTCTTTTGTTTTTTCTTAACTTTGCTAATAGATAGTTTTTCAACTTTATACATGTATTTATGTTTCTATTTGTTCAGTTGTGTTCTTATTTCAATCTAGATTACGATTCTGTGTACTGATCCTAAATACGGGTATCATACAAGAAGAACATTACCAAGAGAAAACTACTGATATCGTACAAGTAAAATGACTTGGCATAACGTTGTGTCGAGCACATTTCGCAACAGCTGGGAAATGTCACCCCTCCGGAGCACCTAAGTTCATCCCCGGATTTTAGTGGGGTTTCGTGTTGCTCAATCTTTAGTTTTCTGTAGTGTCTTGTAAATCATTGTTTGTCCTTTTTCTTTTGATCATTATATATTGTCTGACCTTTTACGGTTTCTGATGACCTCTTTGATATCTTCAAAGTTTTCATAGGTGTGTCATCAACATATAAGATATGTGCCTTTTTTTTTTATTGTTGCTTAATTATCATGATTTGCTTATGTGCAGATATCTAAATATTTGTACAGTACTACTTCTGTGCTTGGTTGGCTCGATTGTGGAAGGCCATTGAGGTGTGGAAACATAGTCTGGTTGATCTAACAGAGTGATATTGTCAGTGACTTCGATAATGGAAAACATCTGTCAGTGTGACATCACGTTATTACGTTTAATACGGATAAAAACAATAATGTCCGTTTTGAAGGTCTCGGCATGTATTATCACTAACATAACAGCTGATCCTATCGCGTTCGCTGCGATACTAATAATGATACTATCAATAGCGACCTTCAAAACTACCAATATTATATAATCGCCTCTTGCTTGTAGTTGAAAACCAATATGGTTTATCCATAAACAGAAAAAGATAATTCCTGATGATTCCAATGTATTTTCAGAACAAGAACTTAAACTTGCAACAGATGCAATATTTAAAGTAATATTACACCAATTTAGGGTGGAGAAATTTTTTTTCTGAAAATTCATTTGGAATACGATGGTACCTTTACTAAGCTATTCATGCATGTTTTAAGTCGAAATATGTACCCAACAACTAGAAATCTGCAAATCCGTGTTCATGTTTTTCGTCCTCGCCTTTGCTGTGGAGATTAATTAACTTTCGGTTGTTTTGTTCCGATGATTGCCGATCATTATACCTCGTGAAGAAAATTTTGGTCCAATGATTGCCGATCAAGAAAAGATAAACGGGTTTGTTCGATTTGCGTTTCAATTATCTCCCTTTTGGAAACATGGCTGTCAAAAGTAGACATTTATTTTTATGTTGATATGTTTTATTGATATATTTTGTAATGATAAGGCTATTTGTAATATATTTATCGTATTTAAACATTGACAACCTTCTTCAAATGAAATGTGTTAAGAATACAAAATTATATTGTCTATCACCATTCTGTTGTTTGTTTGTGTTACCTTTAAGTGTGTAGTGTTGTTTGTCGAATCAGGATCTACCACATGGTTGTATATATTTAATCTAAATTACATCAAATGTTTTCACTTTAAACCATTATCAAAAATCTTATGATCAGAGTATTTTTATTTTAATCAGTTTATTTTGAAAAATATTTCTATTTGCAATCTTGTGAATTCGGGAGTATGTGATTAAGTTTATTCAAGAAACGTGTCATGCACCCGAAATAAGATGTTTACATTTTTTTTACTATATGTCTGATAACAAGAAATATAATGTGGCAAAATTCGGAATGCTGCAAACTGTATTAGTGCGAAGTAATATCAGATACAAAGAATGGACCGTCGTTGTAGTGATCGCATGGTAGTTTGATTTACAACTACATGTGTAATCAGTGCCTATCCCCACTAAAGCTGTAAGCTCGAAACCCGTTCATGGCGAGGTGTACTCGATACAACATTGTGTGATTGTCAGTGACTTGCGACAGGTCGGTGGTTTTCTCCTGGTACTCCGGATTCCTCCACCAATCAGACTGACCGCCTTGATATAATTGTAATATTGTTGAAAGTGGCGTTGAATACCATACACCTAACGATGATACAAAGGGTGAATTTCATCATATATTACATTTACTATTTCAGCTCTCACACCTGACCTAGAAGATAATCAGAAAAGATGGCTAATTGTTGGTATATGTCTGCAGAATATTATTTCTCCAACATTACGAACATATACTGAACCTATCATAAAAAATATATACAAGCAATGCGTTGGAACTGACAAGCAATCATATACACACGAACTCCAGATATATGGTACCACATACAAGAAGTTAAATTATGAAGCTATCAATAATAACAAAACTATACCCAAGCACAAGAAATCAATGTATGACTATATACTATGAAAACATGCTGATTTCTCAAAGTTATTACTGGCTATACTACAAACATGGCCATCTACACAGCGTTTGACGAGACAGTTGATATATCTGCTCCTCTTGGAATTATCATAAACATAGACACATTACCTCAGAATGTACGGAATATTGCTGCCCAGGTAACGTATCATTATATATATACTAAAATGAAAGGCTAATAAATCTCAAGAAGAGTTTGATGATATCAAAAGGGGCAATCAGAATCCATACATCGGAGAAGAACAGACAACACAATTGCCAAAAGAAAAAGTACAAAAAGACGAAAAACGATCTACAAAACATACACATAAAACTAAAGACCGAGGAACACGAACCCTACCAAAAACAGAGATTAACGCAGGTGCTTCGGAAGGGTAAGCAGTTCCTGCTCTAATAGTGACATCCGTCGTGCTAATCTAGTTACAAACCGGAGGTGAACTCAGGTGCTTCGGAAGGGTAAGCAGTTCCTGCTCTAATAGTGACATCCGTCGTGTTAATCTAGTTACAAACCGGAGGTGAACTCAGGTGCTTCGGAAGGGTAAGCAGTTCCTACTCTAATAGTGACATCCGTCGTGTTAATCTAGTTACAAACCGGCCGAGAACTCATGAATGAGGAAAGGACCGTTTACAAGAAGTAGAACATATCCGTGGTTATTTGTTGGCAAAACAGGTTCCCAAATTCAAACTGAAAATCGGAAATTACATGACTACTCACTCCCCTGGCTTGCTAAATGCATTGGAAACAAAGTAGCGTGGGGGGGGGGTAAAGTAGTTGTGTTGCCCAAAGCTCTTCTATTATTTAAATGATGTCGTCATGTAAATGTTTTCCTCAAGTGTCTTCATCTTCGAGGAAAATTGCCCAGAGAAATCCATTTTTGAAAGTAAATCAACGATAATATATATACATGATATATATCGCAAATTCAAATACAATATCATATCAAAGACAAAAAATCCTCACCGCCAGAACAGTTCCAAAATTCAGTCGACAACAGAGGTGAAATGTATATTTTTAACAATGTATATATCTAGACATTTGTATCAATTGCAGGTTCGCAATAATATTAGAAATTCCTGGGCACACTGCAATTGTCAAGAATGGGATTCTCTCCAGTATCAAGAGTCATTCCAGATTATGTTTCAGTTGGTAAGCCACCCTCAGCTGCAGATGACACAAGAATAATGAATGACTTGACAAAGTGGGAAACTAACGGTATTACCTAATAAAATATTTCATTACTGTTAAAATTCTTCATTGAAGAAGATATATTGCAAGATAGTAAAATCTGTAACACCCGATGGTAAGAGTAAAATTAAAATAGTATAGGACGAGGCTTGTCCGAGTCGAATACGATTTAAATCTTACCCGAGGGTGTCTCAGATTTAACAATTTTGCACCTTTCACGGTGTTTGACTCTTTTTCTCACCCCTTTCTATCGTGTCAATGTTTGTGTACTTTCCCTTTTTAGTAACTAACATAAATAAATACAAATTACCTCCCTTTGACCAACGTCATATAACTTTTTATATAAGTATTTATCACTGTTGTGGTAGCATTTAAGGATACTATCTACCGGTATATTTTTTTTATTATGAAATACATTTAGGATACTGGCACGGATGTTAATCGACAAATCGACAATTTAACTTCAACGATGGAAAATAATTTTGCGGGAAAAAGTGCGTGTAGTTTGTCTTACCCAGGAGCCTTGGTAAGATAACAAAAAAAATTCAACTAAATTAACGGACTACTTTATCCAACAAATAATGCAACAAACGGCTATATTTCAACCAATCACACAAAGCTCCTCTCGCTAGCAATACTTTTGAACATACATACACAACAATAGCAACATGAAGTAACTAAATTCAGACTGGTATACAGGGTTCTTAGTTTAAACTAATCCAGAGGTTCACATGAGCCTCTATCGCTCCCTTAATAAAGAAGATGATATTCAGAATCGTAACATATGTTCAGTTCGTGTATCGCAGATACAATTGTTGTGTCATTATTGAAGAAGTCAATATGATAGTTAGAGACTTTAAGCTCTAGAATTCAGTATGTTTGTAACAGAAGTATTAAAACATTTTATTTCTCTACATGTATCGTACATGCCACTTTTCCACATGCGTAACTAAAATTTAGACTTAAAGAATTGATACAGTGTCGCATCTCAAAGAAGAATGTAGAACAAAATACCAGTATTTTTTTATTGGTAGAGACAACTTTTACCTTGACAAAAGCTATTCCATATAAAGAAAATCTAAAAATAAATATAAACAGGAGAAAAGCATTCAAATATTATATTTTTTGTATCGACAACATATTTGTCCAGTATGGTGGACGGGTGTGTCAACAAAGATTGGTATTTCAACTGGATCAAATTGTGCTCCACGTCACGCTGATTTGATTCTACATGCCTATGAGGTATACGTCCTTCTAAGACTTCTCAAGAATAAAGATTTAAAAAAAACCCAGCCCAGACCTTTACTTCCAGCTTAGGCTAAATAGATGGTATTCTGTCACTGAACAATGCTTGATTTGGTGATTATTTGCATCTCATCTCTGCTTCATAATGCATTTCAAACCAAACAAATATATATAATAAACAGTATGTTAAATAATTGGCTCTTTCGATTATCACAATAAATTCACCCGTGTCCGACCTACATTCGCTCATTCGTAAATTACTGATACAGTCTGGTTACACGTGACATTTATTAATATGAGAAGACGCGACCTTTGAAGAGGACGGAAGTACATAAATATATATATGTATATTTACAATTAAATGATGTTAAAAATTATATTTTTATTATATATTCAAAAATATATAAAAAAAACAACTTTATCCGAATATTGATAATTTTCAGTAAAAGAAAACAAAATCTCACAGAATTACATATAAGTGCTGATTTAAGAATTTAAAAATTTCTCAATAACGATAATACCTTTTTTTTATTCTCATATGTGAAGATAAACATGTTTTCAAATGTGTATACATGTAGATGTTTTGAACCAGGAAAAACATTAAATGTTCATATTTATTGAAATTATACTGACAATCATATTATTTTATATCCATGCACTTTATGGGATGTTCAAGACTGGTCATTGGTGAATGTTCCCATGATTAAAACCCACAGGACTGCTCATCGGGTTCCCGGGTGCCCGGATATAAGGGGAACTCTCTCGATGCGGTTTGTCCTATATTCTATATTTGTCCAACTCTGTTCACAAAAATATCCTATATTTGTCCCATTTTTAGATAAAATAAAATATCCTATTTGTCCTACAAGTCAATATGAGTGTAACCCATGATATTGTCATCACTATGCGTCCGATGTCANAAATATTCATATTTATTGAAATTATACTGACAATCATATTATTTTATATCCATGCACTTTATGGGATGTTCAAGACTGGTCATTGGTGAATGTTCCCATGATTCAAACCCACATAACTGCTCAGCGGGTGCCCGGATATAAGGGGAGCTCTCTCGATGCGGTTTGTCCTATATTCTATATTTGTCCAACCCTGTTTACAAAAATATCCTATATTTGTCTCATTTTTAGATAAAATAAAATATCCTATTTGTCCTACAAGTCAATATGAGTGTAACCCATGATATTGTCATCACTATGCGTCCGATGTCATCGTCTGTCGTTTTCGTCATCGGTAAGCTTTTACATTTCAATATTCTTCTATGAAACATGATTACTGACTTAAAAAGCCCAAATTGGTAGAAATGCTCTGTAAGTGGTGCTTTATTTTTTATTAGAAATCGGAAATCCATCACGTGATATTTATTATGATAACAGAAATAGCCAACTAGTTATATCTTAAATCTACAATTGGTTTTTCTTACAGTAATACAAAAAGAAATAGTCAAGAGCCAGCATTGTAAATATATTTGTATTTCACATTATGTTTGCTAAGAACCAGATATTGAAATCAAATTATAAAAACCTCATGAATCCTGAGATGAATCTAAGTGCTGACGAAGGATAAGTATGCCATGTTTTTATTAAGACACCCACATTTTTACGCATATAGTCAAGTCAAGTAAAAGTCTTGTCGGTGACAGAGGACCGAATAAATCTAAGGAAAGGCTAAGTATCTATTGCCACTTGAGGAATTGACATTTCGTCAATCAGTTCGTGATGACGACCGTTTAATTTTTGTAGCGATGACTTAGGAGTGACATAGCATTAAGCTTGTCCAGAAAATAACCGTATTGGGCACAAGCCCTAGAATATCGTATGAGTTGTGAAATTAAACTCCAACAGCTGGTGCTCCTAGAATATTACTACCGATGAATGGGACGGTGAATATTGGAAAAGTGAAGTCATCGTGTTTGTCATAAATTTTTGATTTTAATCTTCCTCTGTTGTCAAGGTAAAGGTTAATATATGAAGCAGACTTTTCAGTGTCAGTATTATCCTTTACTGGAGAGATGATTTGGTGATTATTTGCATCTCATCTCTCCAAATGAGTTTGAAGTAAAGGATAATAATGACACTGACATGTCTGCTTCTTATCGTGTCCTTTACCTTGATAACAGAGGAAGATTAAAATCAAAACTTTATGACAAACTCGATGACTTCACTTTTCCAATATTCACCTTCTCATTCATCGGTAGTACTATTCTAGCATCACCAGCGTTTGGAGTTTAATTTCACAACTCGTACGATATGCTAGGGCTTCTGCCCAATACGGTGATGTTGTAGACAGAGTTCCAGTCTACGTCCCTCCAAGGTAGAAGTCATCGCTACAAATATTATATGGTCGTCATCACAAACTGATTGACGAAATAGCATTTCTCAAATGGCAAAGGATCTTTGTGCTTTCCTTAGATTTATTCTTTCATCTGTCACCGACAAGACTTTTACCTGACTTGACTATATGAGGAACAAGGTGTGTGTCTTAATAAAAACATGATATACTTATCCTTCGCTAGCACTTCACCTCAGTATTCATGAGGTTTTCACAATTCCATTTCAATGTCTAGTTCTCGGCAAACATAATGTAAAATACAAATACAGTCAAACCTGTCTATGGGGTCACCTGTATTGAAAGGTCATCGTTTTCTTGTCCTATCATAGACAATTTGATATCAAATGAACCTCTTTGAAGACATCACTTGTCTTATGGGAGAACCTTTTCGTTGTCCCAAAGGTGACATTTTAATGCAGG
>MJUT01005820.1:609785-630826 GCA_002080005.1 Gigantidas platifrons
GTATTTGAGTTTGGATAAACTACTATGACATTTTCTCATCATAGTAAACTTTATTTGAGTCGGTTAGTAATGGTGCCCTTTTATATGGGTCTATTCGGGTTGTCCTATTGAGTCTAGGAAAACTGTATTGATACCGGCTACGTCTCGTCCCAATACAGTTTCGTTTGACAACGTATGACTATCTTAGCCATAATAGTACCAGACTCGACATCACGATCATATCTGGTACAGAAAAATGGTTAAGCCCTAACATAAGGGATATTGAAGTTTTCCCGGAGAGTACAAAGTATTCCGGAATAACAGAAATAAAAAAAACACCGACAAGGAAGGAGGAGGGGGTCTTAATTGTTGTAAGGAAAGATCTTATTACTATTAGCTCTGATGTATACGAGTTCGTTCCTCCAGAAAAAACCAAAATGGTATGGGCTAAGAATCCCTAAGATTTAAATTGCAGGCTCAAAAACTCTTTATTTAGAATCAAATACAACCCAAAAATATCTGATGAAAATAGCTTAAAAAATGGTGACATCATGAATAGAAAAGCATCTCAACTATAGAATTCAGCTATTATAGTAGGTGGCGATATTAACCTCCCCGGATGGGACTGGTGCACCGGGACAATAAAACCAAACACCAAATATCCAAATCTTCACTATCTCGTTGGAAACTTACTTGACGACACTGTCCTTACACAAATTGTAGACATTCAAACACGAAAAGACAATACTTTAGATCTCATAATTACAAACTTACCAAACCAAGTCCAACGTGTTGAAGTTATTCCTGGGTTATCTGATCATGATATTGTTTTGACAGAATTTGCTCTTGCACCAATAAAACTCAAACAGAAACCAAGAGCTATCCCATTGTATAAAAAGGCAAACTGGGATACAATGAAACAAGAACTAAACTATCTTCAAAAGTACATCATTGATAACCAATACACCTTACGTGTAGAAGACATGTGGGATAAGTTCAGAACAACCATCACCGCTCTTGTCAAAAACCACATCCCCCACAAAACAGCAAAAAGTAAAGATAGTCAACCATGGATCAACAATGACATCAGACAACTAATTAAAAGAAGAGACAGACTATATGAAAAGTCCAAGAAAACTGGAAATCAGACAATAAATAAAAAGTACAAGGAAACAAAACATCATGTGCAAAACCTCATACGTAAAGCACATTGGGATTACATCGACAATATTATAACACCCAAAGAAACAGACGACACTTTGACTCAATTTGAAATAATTTGGGACTTACATTAAACATCGGAAAACTGACTTCAATGGTATTGCCAAAATATAACATGATGGTAAACTTCTAACTGATCCATTACAGAAAGCTAACGCACTCAACAACCAGTTCCATTCAGTATTCACACCTGTATCAAATATCTCTCGAACTGACTTTAACAAACAGTGTAACATGCCACAAAGTACACAACATCCAAAAATCTCACACTTAACCATAAAAACTGAAGGCATACAAACACTTTTATGCAACTTGAACCCATCTTAAAGGCAGCAGGGCCAGACGAAATTAAACCAAAACTCTTAAAAGAAATAACACCAATTCTTACCATATCATTTAACAAGTCAGTCTGAGTCACAACTGGTATTGATTGTTCCATCAGACTGGAGAACTGCCCATGTCTCTCCTGTGTACAAAAAGGTTCAAAAATATAACCCTGAAAACTATCATCCAATTTCATTCACATGTATTTGCTGCAAACTATTAGAACACCTTATTGTTAAATATGATTGCTCTGTATGAGACCCCTACTTACAACAAGACATATATGCCATTGAAAGAGTCCAAAGGAGAGCTGCGCGATTCGTTACCAACAAATACCATAACACCTCTAGCGTTGGTAATATGCTACAACATCTAGAATGGTGCAGCCTCCAAGACCGTAGAAAAGATCCACGTTTGAATATGTTCTACAAAATAGTAAACAATAAAGTTGAAATCCAAAAAACAGACAGACTCATTCCACAAAAAAGGCAGACATGACATTCCCACACTAAAAGCTTCCAAATACCATCTTGTAAAGCTGAAT
This sequence comes from Gigantidas platifrons, assembly GCA_002080005.1. Taxonomy (NCBI): domain Eukaryota; kingdom Metazoa; phylum Mollusca; class Bivalvia; order Mytilida; family Modiolidae; genus Gigantidas; species Gigantidas platifrons. The sequence goes on from MJUT01005820.1 coordinate 611,854, forward strand.
ACAGATAAGAGTCTTTTTTCCCAAGAACAATAACAGATAGGAACAAATTACCGGAAAACATTATCAACAGTACATCACTGGATTCAAATCCTCCATCTCTAAACACAGGGGTTAGGTGCGTCGGAATTTTGTTTTACTATATAATACAAGGGGAAGGACTCGCTTGCATTTTTTTAAGTGGTCGTGTTAAATTTATCGTAACTTCGGAACGCCTTAATATTTTCAAAAAATGTTTTCACCAGTCGAAAGCCAAGCAATTGTCCTTTCTAAAGAGACCCCAATTGTTAGTGTAGGCCTCCAACTGCTGAGGTACCCTACACGAATCAAAACAAAACGGTTTGAAAATCACCGATGGAAACATTTTTTGTAAATATTAAGGCGTTCCGAAGTTACGATCAATTTAACACGACCACTTATAGGGATGGTAACGAAAATTTGTGCTGAATGATGAGCAGAATTTATTGAAATCAGATGTTATCTATAGCATTTCTGAAGTGAAATGCACTTTATTTGATCAAGATATCTGTTACATTGATGAAGTTATGGCTATTTAAAGACCTGTACCCCAAAACGTTTTTCCACATTTTTATCAAGAAAAATGTCAAATCCACAAATTAAATGAAAAAAATCATATAAATTCTAAATATCCATATTTTTTCATGTACATAGTCTTGATACATTGCTTGAACATTAGGGCCACTTTTTAGCAAGAAATCTTCAAAAAAATTCCACTTATAAACATTTTTTAAATATAAAATAAATGTAAGACAACAATCGTTTTTTAAATAACTAATGTATAATGACTGAAACAGTCTAATATTTCAATATTAAGCATAAAAAATGCACTTAAGTCTTTTGCCTCTCTTCCTTCTTGAATCATGAAATGGTATGTTCAATTTATAAGTAAATTAAAGTAAATTAACTTTCATTATTACATGTAAAATTATACTGGAAAGTGAAAAATGGCAAAACACTCCATAAATGTGCGTTTTTTAAGTAAAACGCCTGTTTATGAAGTATTTATACTTACCTGCATCAACATTTTGCAATGTTCTCGGGTCATCTTCAGCATTTGCCTGAATTCAAAATTAAATTTCCCGCCTCAACAACCCATCGGTTACCTCCCTTAAAGTACAAGCCTCGTTTTCAGTTGTGAGGGCAACTTATGGACCAAAAGGCCGTATGGGGAGGAGGGCAGGTGATGCAGGTAAGTATAGATACTTCATAAACAGGTGTCTTACTTAAAAAACGCACAGTTTATTTCACTATCACTACTTACCTGCATCAACTTTTTGCAATTTACATAATTCCTCGAATTTGTAGAATTCAAGGGAGGAGGGAAGGCCTAATTAAAAATAACATTTACCCCCCTCCTAAAACTTCCTCTTGGCTGTCTCTAATATAGCCAATCTAGCAAATCTTGAATCTTTGATAGGCACATCCTTCATGTAGAATGAAGTGAAAGTACTTTCAGATGCCCAATGAGCTGCTCTGATAATTTCAGTTATGGACGCCCCATTAAACAAGACCCAAGAAGTAGCAAGTTTCCTTGTATCATGAGCACGCACTGTACTTAAATGTTTGCTGGTGTCTTCATACACCCACTTAATTAAGGAAACAATCCATCTTGCCACTGAATTTTTCGAAGCTGGTTTACAAACTCCTTTTTGGTATGTAATAAACAAGCAATCTGAATCAATATGTTCCCTTTGAGATTCAGTTCGTTTTATATACATTTTCAATGCCCTATATGGACAAAGTACAAATCTCTAGCCTCTGTAGCATAATTATGAAAAGACGGAATGAAAATTGGAATCCATGGGTTATTTAAACGCTGTGTCTTACTGAGAAATTGTAAATTAGGCAAAAGTCTAATGCCATTTCTCTCATATCTCAAATTTCTATCCTTCACAGATAATGCGTGTAACTCACTAACCCTGGATGCTGTTGCTAATGCAATTAAAAATACTGTTTTCCATGTTAAATGTTTTATATCACAAGATATAAGAGGTTCAAAAGGTGGATCACATAGCTTCCAAAGTACTGAAGGTAAATCCCAGTTAGGAAGAAGTGGTTTCAAAGTTGGATTTGAATTAATAATACCTTTGATTAATTTTGAAAGGTCTCCATTAGTGCTAACTGAATGACCACCCCAACCTTTATGTTTTGAACTGATTGCTGATCTATTACCTATAATAGACTAGTAGCCACTTTACACTTTTTAACTGAATGTAAATAAACAAAAAAGTCAGCCACATTACCTACAGAAGCTGAAGTGGGACTGATTTGCCTTTCAGCACACCAGCTACTAAATATTTCACATCTAACGGAATACAGTCTCCGTGTGGAGGATTTGATAGATTGTTCCATATATTTGGAAGTTTTTGAAGAAAACTGCTTTGAAGGTTTTGATCTGCAGATATTTTCCACACTGCCAGATTTAGACTTCTTGGATTTGGATGTAATGACAGACCTCTGTTCTGAGACAACAGGTCGTGTAATTCTGGTAGTTTTAGAGGAACATCCACTATTAACTCTAGAAGCTGAGGAAACCAAGACTGATGTGGAGCTAAAGGCACTACTAGAAGAATTAAGCAATTCTCTTGTCTGACTTTCATTAAGACTTTGGGAATGAGTATGGGGGGAGGAAATGCATATGCGAATATCCCCTCCCAACTCACAGACAGTGCATCGCATGTCCATGCTAGGGGATCTGGATAAGGACTGCAAAACACTGGAAACTGAGAGTTGGCACGAGTGGCAAAGAGATCTATGTTTGGGGTTCCCATTATTTGAAAAATATGTTGAACTATTGATGGTTTGAGTGCCCATTCTGTTAAACGCACAAGTTTCTGACCCCGGGACAACTTGTCTGCCAGACAATTCTTTTTCCCTGGAATATGAGCTGCATGGATGTGAATGTTGTGTTTTAAACACCACTGCATCATGTCCCATAAAAGAAGACAAAGCGGTATTGATTTGGTTCCCCCTTGCTAAATTGTTTATATATGCCACTACTGTGGCATTGTCACATCTGATTAGCAGATTCTCTCCCTGAATCTCCTCCTGAAACTCTATCAAAGCATTCCATACAGCTATCATCTCTAGCCAATTGATATGATGATTGATAAATTCCTTCGGTCACTGACCTGCCACCTGACAAGTGCCCAAGTGTGCACCCCAACCCCACTTGGATGCATCTGTCCACATAACTTTGCTGTGTGGATATCCCAGCAGGGTACGTACCCCTCTGAAAATATTCCTCTCTTGTTGCCACCACATTAAGTGTGTTGCTAGTATGGGGAAAACTGGAATTTTGAACTTGAAATGAGATTTTTCCATGTATACATTGAGAGGTTTCAAGTTTAATATTGGACGGAGACCTCCGTCTTTTTTTGGAACAATGAAAAAGGTGCTGTAAAAACCCTGGGCTTCCTGACCTGGTGGTACTAATTCTATAGCACCTTTTCCTAATAATTTTTTTTACCTCTTCTAAAATATTTGACATATGTACAATATTTAACAAATTTGTTATCCGCACTCCGGACTTTGGAGGTTTGCTTATAAATTTTAGACGCAACCCTTCCTCTACTATTTTCAACACCCAGGGATCGGAAGTTACCTGCTTACATTTGTCCACAAAATTCTGTATATGACACCCTACCTGGGTCTGATCCTGGGCTAACTGTACATAACTAATCAATCTCTTTACTTCTGAGTCAGAAACTGAACTTTGACCACTTTTGTCCTGGTTGTTAAATTTGTGTTTTTGATGTGGACCAGAGGACTTGATTTTTTTTGCAGAGTCAACCGAGTAATCACCATCCACAACCTTGCGTTTAGCCCCTACATGCAAGTTTGAGTGCTTAGACTCTTGTTTGTCAACTACTTTTATTTTTCTAAGATGCTGAGTCTCCTTTGCATCACAGATGTTTTCAGCACTGTCATGAAGCTAATCAAAAAATGTTCCGGCAAATAAATTAGGACCAAGAGTAGATAATTGTTTCAATTTGTTTTCTGTAGACTTAATTATTCTTAAATGACATCTCCTTAATATGCAAGACTCATCTACATTTCACAGAATTAACTGCAATACGAGCAGTAACATCAGACATTGCTTTGAAAACTTGAAGCAATGCCTTTAATGCATCAAGTCTATCATCACCATTATTAACCTTGGCAATATACGAAGTTAGCAAGACACCATGTGATATTTGGTGCAACAAAAGCCTAGACTGAGAATCAATCTTTTTTAATTCTATGTTTTGTACAAACAAATCCCTGTTCTTAAAATGAAAATGTGATTTTTCAGATCCAAAGTTTTTATTCTGATCCTGTTGTACATTGCAACTTGTCAAACCTTCCTCTGCATTTTCATCTACCGGTAAATGAGGAGGGGTACAGAATTGATTAAAATGATCACTACTGATCTGCAATTTCTCATCATCTGAGGCTTTGAAAGTACGTAGGGTACCTTTATTCACAAATTCCTTATCGACTGAATGTAAAGCATTCAAGACAACCCCCATCTAAGGGAAGCCTACATCTTGGCGAGGAGTTATTCTTCTTCTCACCTGACAAGTGATCCGAGACAGATTGGTACTGGACCTCCTGTGATTTTTCACTATCAAACGTGATACCAAGTTCTGTTGCTACTTTACACACAAGGTTTGTATAGCCAAAATTATTGTTAATATCTGCCTGATCAATCAAAACTAATGGTCTGAGCAAGTACCAGCCACTGAATTCTGGTCTGGATTTTCATTATCCCCATTATCACTCTTTGACTCTAATGACTGGTTACGAGCCAAAACTGAAAACTCGGACTCGTCTTCCGAGACATCCTCATAATCATTGTTACTGGAGAACTTGTCAAACCTACGTCTGACATTTGAGAAGGTTGGCATAGTCGTGTTTGTAGTGCATGACACACTAGTGGAAACAGAGGTTGAAGTATTTGAGATAAAGGTGGCAGCAGATGTTGCTGCAGACCTCAAGAGTGAAGGATTAAGGGCCTCTTGAACCCTCGTGTCTATAAAATCTTTCCAAAAGTCTTGTTGATTCGGCGAATTAAACATCCACATAAATGGATTAGACAACATTTCAGTTCGTGCCTGAGCATTAAGATCGATATTAGATGCGTGAATATCATAGACACTGCCAATACTTTTACAGGGGAGTTACTTTGGAAGGTCCCTGTCGCCACCAGAGGACTTTGTACGCCTCGTGTCCCCGTAAGAGGATTTTGGGTGGTTACTGTCCCCCTAATAGGACTTTGGGTGTTTACTGTCCCCGTAAGAAGACTTTGATTGTTTTGGTTGTCTGCCCTCGTAAGAAGGCTTGAAGCAACGACTTGTCTCGCCCCCGTAAGAGGACTTGAAGGGCAAGTCTCAACATCAGTCGATCTCGATTGTTTTTTCGTTGCCGCCAAGCGAGCTTTGTCAATCATACGTTCGACCGACTGACGTTTTTCCGATGTCCAAGATTTACAAATCTTACATGGAAATTCACTGTTACAAACTCGATGACGATAACAATCATCATGATTGTCCAAAATATTAATAAATTTATCACACTTTACAGTTAGCTCAACGCGAATGGATTCTCTATCATTTCCCCCCGATTTCGGTGAATATTGGTGTGCCGCCGTTAATTTCAGATTTTGCTCCCAAAATCCTCCCAAGCTGGTCCACCCAACACCGCGTGATTTATGACCCTCCCAAATGGTTTATGGTCGTGTAGAGTAATAAAAATGTTTAAATGCCTCCGGTAGTTAATCTGATTAGGATGTTGCGTGGAACTTTAAATATTTACAATAGATCGTTGTCCCTAATTAAGTATTTCGATCGTTTTTTCCAAAATTTACCTTTTGCACTCGTGCGATTTTTTGTGTAATACACAAAAGAATTTGCTTCGCTAGTGTATTTCAAATCAGTCAAAACCTGAACATACACGATTGATGCATTGATTTTCTAGCGCCTTTCACATTGTAACGGCATTTTTTGATAATTTAGGGCGTTGGTATCATCTGCAGAAGCTCCAAAGCTCAACTCGACGGGGTACTGACAAATGGTCAATGTCCATACCACTATACGAGATATTGATTCCCGCGGAACAGTCGGTCTTTTAAATACAAAATTTAAGTCAACACAAAATATTTTAGCCGGCTGAAAAAAGACAAGTCGGTAGTGCAATTTTTAACAAAATAATTTCATCACAAATTTTTATTAGCACCAGACTCGAATATATCGCTCTGACTAAGCCCATGCCTGATGGGGTACTGGCAATTGACAAATGTCCATACCCCTATACGAGATATTGATTCCGAGAATGTTACTGTTTTTAGCAAAAGTAAAAACACGCGGAACCAGGGAAATATTATGATCTCTGCCAACATAAGTTTTTATTTTAATATTTTTTACTGATGACAAATATTATAGTTACACAAACGGCAATTATGGTTACCTGAGTTGTTGATTTTTAATAGCAGCTGTCTGTATCCCGTGGAGAAAGCGGCATCGATCAATGGGATTAAAACCATAAATTTTACCGCGGCCCACCGATTCAGGTGAGAAACCCTGTTGATTTATGACCAAATGCTCCAAAGATACACGAAGATTTTTTCGGTGGATATCGGTGTATTTCAGTTTTACACCAAGAAATTCCACAGATTTTGGAGTGGGAGAATCCATCCTCTTTGAGTTAACTGTATACAAAGTTTGAAATCCGCTGACATCGTGTAATATATACGTAATCCAAATAAAATAAACAATAAAAAGGTTAAATAAAGGTTTTTGCTTTAGAAAAAAAACGTATTTCTCAACCAAAAAGCGATTAATATACTCCAAAAAAATGTATAAAATCAGGACCATTTAAGCTGAAGACATAGCATGGTAGATACGATAACGTAACCCTCATTCCGCTTGCGCTCCATTTAGGGTTACGAATCGATCTCATTCAACGTATGGGAGCAAATTAAAATTTTCGTTCCGTGAATATTTCAACTTTCTTTTTGCATATCAGGTCATATCTTATTATTCCCAACAATTTTTAGGTAATGGTGATACGAAATAAGTGTTACAATCCCTGTTTCTATCTTCAAGACCAGTTTCGTATTTGAAAATTGTTACTTGTTCGCCATAACATCTTACGTAGACTCTCGCGATGGGCGGAGCCTATCCATATGCCAAATATGGAAACTGTTACTACGAAAAAGTCGGTTTTACTATAGAATTGATCCAAATAAGGATATCTCAAAAACGAGGCAAGTGCGCGTGAACTAGCAACTTGTAAGCAAAATGTCGGACAGAAAGAAGATTTCATGCATTCAAATTTTCAGATGGATATAAGAAGCAAGTAACTTCCGCTTCCGGTCCAGATGGTTGTTTTGAAATTTGCTCCAGCTAAATTTTTTCAAAATCTTTCCAATACGAACTATTTGCAAGGATAATAATCAGAAAAAATATGTTATTATTGTGAACCAATGTACAGTTAGTTGAAATATGTAAATATTTTTTGTGGATGGACATTGTGTTGTGTGGATTTTTGACAGAAATATGTACTAACAATGAGTCGCCGAACGCACGCCATCTTGTAAATATGGAAAATTCTAAATTGAAATTGAACAATGTCAGTACCTAAAGTAATAAAGAAATACAGAGAACTTGCAAAAGATTGTACTAAAGTTGGGCTTAAAAACTATACATTGTTGGTCAGTGACAGCAAGGGTGCTTGCATCTATAGAGTGGCACCTAGTTTGGCCAGATTTGACATTATAAGCAAAGCCGGCACAGGTGCAGCCGACAACAAACTTGCAGACACAGTGATAAGAAGAATACAGAATAAGAAGAATCCAGTGGTGATAACATGGTTTGGGACATGTGAAATTACGAAGAAAAGAGGGAAGTGCATTAGTATTAGAACTCCCCCTATCAAAATGCAGAAATCTGCATAAATGAAGCTTTAAACTTCAGAAATAAAATAACAAAAGCAAATAAAGGGACTAGAGTAATTTTTCTAGACTGCCCTTATTATTCTCCAAAAAAATACAACTTGCTAAACAAAAAGCGCACAAATAAAGAAGAAACCAACAACAAAAAGAGCGTAAAAAGTGTAAAAATAAATCAAACAGTTTCAAAAGACACAACCAACAACCTGCAGGTCACTATAAATAGAAATAGTAGTACAGGCAAACGCATGGTACTAAAGACAGGTAGTAAGAAAAGCAATAAGTTGTCGGTGACCTTTTCCAACAGGAAACCTATTGAACCCTTGTATGAGGACAGTCAACTAAGCCAAATTATAGACTATTATAATGAACATCTAAGGCAACACAACTCAATCAAAACACCAAAGTTTTCGTCAGACATTATAGTATGCCACAAAAAAACAAGTTGCTCCAGAACTAAATATAAGAAAAACTACAACCTATTTCACGACGGTATCCATCCAAATAGAACCTTATCAAAACTATGGATGTATCGTATTATTAAATTAGCATCTGAATTAGAATATAAATAGGGTATTTTCCTGTTTATATATTATATAAATACAAATATTATAGTAAGAAAATTATTATTCATATAAACTATATACTAGTACATGTACAAACTATTTGCACAATTTACTACTATGCGTTATTGTGTGATATGTATTTAGAAGAACAGTGATTATTGTACATTTATATACAAAATGTATATCTAGTGAGCTATTAGTGTTGTGCTTGACTCACAATAGACAATAGACACAGTGATCTGAGTTATAAAATCATTGACTGCCGAGTAGGTGACTATATTACATTGTTATTGGATCAAATAGGACACAGCTATAATAAATAGGGGATATCCTGTTTATTGAAAAGGGCTAATCAAGATTAAGTTAAACTATATACATTTTGTACCATACTTAAACATTGCATCTTATACATATGTGTATATGTAAGTGACAAAGAAGAAATAGCACAACAGTGATTGTGTACATACAATTTAAACAGGGTGTAGCCTGTTGTATCTATATAATATAACTGTGAACACCGCCGATATAAACACTTGTGAACACTGATACGTCACACAATCTGTGTTGATACATCTACAGTAAAGGAACTGATAAACGGGGTGTAGCCTGTTGTATCTATAACATAATTGTGAACACTGCAGTTGATGAACACTTGTGAACACTAATATGTAACACTGTTCTTGAAGTTAAATCTACACTAAACGAGTGGATAGACAGGGTGCATTCCTCTATACTCTATACATAATATACAGTTAAGGTGAAACATAGTTGTGAACACCATACTTTATACTTTATGTTGACAAAGTTAATAGGGTTATCCTGTTAAACTGTTGGAATATCCAGATAGACCTATAGTAAACAAACCGATAAAGAGGGTGTAGCCTGTTGTATATATAATATAATTGTGAACACTGAAGTTTATAGACACTTGTAAACATTAATATATCACTGTGCTCTTGAAGATACAAATGTACAAATGTACATCTACATTAATTGAGCGGATAAACAGGGTGCAGTCCGTTGTACATAATATACTGCTACTGTATAACATATTTGTGATCACTATAATGTATCATTGGCAAAGTTAATAGGGTTATCCTGTTAAACTGCTAGAAAATTCTAATAGAATTATAGCAAATAAACGGATAAACAGGGTGTAGCCTGTTGTATCTACAAAATAACTGTGAGCACTAATACGTCATATCACCTTAGAAGATACAGTTCAGTCTGAGACATGCCATGATAAATCACTGTGATAGACGTATCACTCTTCTCAGTGATATTGATATATCTTTTGTTCTGTTTAACATTTCTTCAAAATTTCTTTTGTATTTAGAGTGTTACTTGCTATCACTCAAAATGCAAAAGAAAGTAAGTAAATATATTAAACAGAACAAAATATATATCTATATCACTAAGACGAGTGATACGTCTATCACAGTGATTTATCATGGTATGTCCCTGACTGTGCTGTATATCTAGTGTAAACAAACCGATAAACAGGGTGTAGCCTGTTGTATCTATAATATAACTGTAACATTGCATTTTTATGAACATTTGTGAACATTGATATGTCACACTATTCTTGAATATAAAAATCGTAGCTGTGCGAATATACAGTGAGAATTAATAGTGTGCAAGACTGTTGTAATATATATAGATTGTGTAAATAATCATCCCAAAATAATAATAGGGTTTATCCTGTTATAATGTAAACAAACCGATAAACAGGGAGTAGCCTGTTGTATCTATAATATAACTGTGAACAATGCCTTTTATGAACATTTGTGAACATTGATATGTCATACTATTCTTGAAGATAATAATCGTAGCTGTGCGAATATACAGTGTGAAATAATAGTGTGCATGACTGTTGTACTATATATAGATTATAAATAATCATCCCAAAATAATAATAGGGTTTATCCTGTTATACTGTTTAGATAGTTGTAGCCTGTTGGACTTAAAATAACGAGTAAATAGAACACTGCCTATATGTAATATACATAGATAATAATAGCATATTTAATATTTTATCCTGTTATAATACAAAGACAGAAACTATGGCCTTTTCGAATTCTAGAATGGCAACAAACCTATTCTGTTTAACACCAAATGATAGACAAAACCAAAAGAGAGCTCGTGTTGGCAGTAACACATGTCCAAAATGTGAATCAACACTTAAGGATACCAGTGAATACCAAACATGTAGTGTTTGCGAATTAGACCTTTGCATTAAATGTACTGGCATATCAACTGCATTAATGAGTGCACTCCAAGAGGACACCACAAAAAATTTTATGTGGACCTGCAACTGCTGCAAACAAAACTTTCCTAGTATGACTAGCATGAAAACACAATTAAAATCAATTGAAGACAGTACCCATGTAAGATTAACAAGACTGGAAGATAATATGATGGAAATAAATAGTAATATCAATACCAAAGTCAAATACGAAATGCAGTCGATGAAACCAGACTTGATTAATGAAATAAAGCAAGAAATAAAGACATCTTTACAAGACGATGTAAGAAAAGAAGTAAGAGAAATCGAAGATAAAAAAATAAGATATCTTAATCTTATCATATTCAATATGCAGGAAAGCGAAGATAAATCAGGCACTGTAAGGAAAAACTTGAAATATGAACAGATTTATGGAGTTGTGTTCTAGAATAGGAGTGAAAGATGTTGACGACAAGACCTTATTTAGACTTGGAATAACAGGGCAAAAAAAATCAAGACCATTAAAAGTTGTATTAAACAGCAAAAAGCATAGAAAGGACATCCTAGACTCAGTATCAAAAATCAAGAACCTGACAACTGAAACAGAACAAAACAAATGTATAATAGTAAAGGACCTGACTGTCCAACAAAGAGAGGCTAATAAAAAAGAAGAACTGAAATCAATGCACAAAACAAACAAAAAGGAAGAAACCAACAACCCAATTCAAGGAAAGATGATAATGTTGTTGGAAGAATGTATACAGTGAAACAAAAATATTCCGATCATTCCGATGAAACAATGGATGTGACAATTCAACCATTACAATCTCAGTCTCAACCTATTCTTGCACCATTTTCTGGCGCTATCGGAACAAGAGATGACATTCGCACTGTATTGTCCCTTTCTTCCATTGGAGATGATACAATTATTGGGGGATATGATACACAGCAGCTGGACGGAATAGACTGCCTGCCAGAAAATGAAAAATAGATAATTTTAACGTTTTTAACCACACTGACACTGTAAATAGCGCACAGTTGAAAATAATGTATACAAGTGTAGATAGTCTTTTAAACAAGATGGATGAGCTACATACAAAAATAATGGAAAACTATTATGACATTATTGCAATTACTGAGGTATATGCTAAAAATATAGACCAAGATGACATATATATTTCTGAATGGAAAATACCAGGTTATAATTTATATTTTTCTCCGGCAAAAATCTTTACTTGTCGAGGGTGTATTATATACACAAAAGAGAATTTAAAAACTGTCCAGATAGACGACAAGCAAAACAACTATGTGGAACATGTACAACTTGGAATAAGTTATGGAAATGATCAAAATATACTTATTACTTGTATATATCGCAGTCCCAGTGCAACAAACCCAGAATGTATTCAAGAAATTTATGAATTAATAACGAGGAAATCCATCAATAACATAAAATACTGTTACATTCTCACAGTAGGAGATTTCAACTTTAAAGAAATAAACTGGGAGAACAACAATACCAGTGTAGGAATTGAACATTTGGCAAGACAATTTTTAGAATCAGTTAATGATGCATTCCTCTACCAACATGTACATTCACCGACAAGATACAGGGGTGAAAACCAACCTAGTCTACTGGATTTGGTATTTACAAATGAAGAAGGAATGATAGAAAATATCGAACATAGAGCACCACTGGGGAACAGCGATCACGAAACGAAACCCTCGAATTTAATTTCCAATTAGGAAAAAAAGAAAATGAAGACCGACACATCCATCAATCTTTTAGATTTTTTAAAGGAGATTATGAAACTATAAATAGTTACATGTCAGACATCACATGGGACTCAATACTGGCCCAAGGAGATGTTGATGAATTATGGGACAGATTTGCAGATAAAATATCAATTATTTACAAAGAATACATACCGGTGAGCAAATCTGGACCAAGAAGATTCAATACTCCATGGATAAATGAAAAGTCACTGACTGCTCTACTGAGAAAACGAAGACTTTGGAAAAAGTATAAATATTGTAGAAGCCCTCGGAATAAAGATAACTATGAGGAAGCAAAAAAGACTGCAAATCAGTTAGTCAGGCATGCCAAATTAGAATATGAGAAATCAATAGCCATCAAAATGAAAGAAGACTCCAAAATATTCTGGAAATATGTTCAGTCCAAAACCAAAACAAAGGAAGACATACCATGCATAAAAGACGACGAAGGAAATATCCACTTAGACAATAAAGAAAAGGCCGAATTACTTAACAACTTCTTCCAAAGTGTATTCACAATTGAAGATAATAGTCAGGAAATCACAGATTTCCCCAAAAAAAACGGACGAGACCCTGTACTCTGTCAGGTTCAATGCCAATAAAGTAAGAGAATACCTCGAAAAGTTAAAAGAAACAAAGTCGCCAGGACCTGACCAAATGCACCCAAAATTTATCAAAGAAACAGCAAAGCGTATATCAATTCCAATTACAACCATATTTAATAAATCTATGGACAGTATGAAAATACCAGAAATGTGGAAATTAGCAAACATAACACCTTTACATAAAAAAGGTCCAAAACACCAAGTCTCAAACTATCGTCCGATAAGCCTCACTTCAATCATTTGTAAAACCATGGAGAAATTTATTAGAGATGCACTAACAGAACATATGGAAAATAATCAACTATTCACACCACATCAGTATGGGTTCAGAAAAGGCAGATCTTGCGTTACTCAGTTAATAGAGGTACTAGATGACTGGACTGCAAAATTAGATCACCACAATGCAATTGATGCCATCTACCAAGATTTCCAGAAGGCTTTTGATACAGTTCCACACAAACGACTAATTCATAAACTTCGTGGCTATGGCATAACAGGTAACCTGCTGGGATGGATCAAAAACTTTCTAAACGAACGAAAATAAAAAGTAGTGTTAAATGGTGCAGAATCCAACTGGTCACATGTAACAAGCGGAATATCACAAGGCAGTGTACTAGGTCCAATACTATTTACAATATATATTAATGACCTATCAGATGTAGTTGACAATATTGCAAAATTATTTACAGATGATACTAAGGTATATGCTGTTGTAAATAACATTGAGGAACAAGATACATTGCAAAAAGATCTTGACAACCTTGTGGGTTGGTCCGATAAATGGCTTCTGAAATTCAATAAATCCAAGTGCAAACACATCCATTTTGGCCCATTTGTCAATACAAGCTATCACTTGGGAGAAAATAATATAACAAAGACAACGGAGGAAAAAGATTTAGGCATTACAATTGATGACAAACTAAAATTCAAACAACATATCCACATCCAAACTAAAAAAGCAAATCAAAGATTAGGTATGATAAACAGAACCTTCACTTATATGGATAAAGATATGTTTTTAACTTTATACAAGAGTTTAGTCAGGCCACACTTAGAATATGGAAGCACTGTTTGGGCAGTTATATACAAGAAGGAAGGTGTTCAAATCGAGAATGTGCAACGCAGAGCTACAAAGATGGTCAAAATTATAAAACATCTCAGCTATAGCAGCAGACTCAAATATTTGGGTTTACCATCTCTGCAATATAGAAGATTAAGAAGCGATATGGTGGAAACCTTCAAAATATTAAACAACATAGACAAAGTAGGAAATGAATATCTCTTCCCAATAAAAGAATCAATCACTAGAGGCCATAGCAAGAAAATTTATAAACAACACAGTAGGACTAACATTAGGAAGTATAGTTTTTCTCAGAGAGTAGTAGACGCATGGAACAACTTGCCGACTACAGTAGTGGAAGCTAAAACGGTCAACAGCTTCAAAAGCCAGTTGAATAAACATTGGATTGATTTAGACATTAAGTTTGTGCCCGATTTCTATGGACAGGAAGCTTAAGCGAGCACTGAAACAGAACAATTAAGAAGGATCGTAGAGGCTAAATTGATCTCGACACCAGGTAAACCAGGTAAAGTCTACCATGCAATGCTGCAGCGATTATTTAACACCTCAAGGTTTACCAAAATATATTTATCTTTCACCCCGGTTAATTTTTCCAACCACTTACAACGGAATTAGGACAAAAAACCGCCCGGTGTGAATCACTCTTGGCGCTGCTCCCATACGTTGAATGGGATCGATTCGTAACCCTAAATGGAGCACAAGCAGAATGGGGGTTATGTTATCGTATCTAATAGCATGGCTGCCCGAACAAAACTGAAAACGAGACTTGTATTGTAAGGGAGGTAACCGATGGGTTGTTGAGGCGGGAAATTTAAATTTGAATTCAGGCAAATGCTGAAGACGACCTGAGAAAGTTGCAAAAACTTGATGCAGGTAAGTATAGATAGTGAAATAAACTGTCATGTTATATATATTATTGCACAATCTAAAACAATGTCAATAGAAAATTTCAGACAGAATTTTGGTCACAAACGATTGAAAAACTATGGCAAGTATAGTTAAATAGCTGAAAGATGTTTTTCCAAAGGGATAAATAATTTAAAACATTCTGAAATAATAAAGTGAACAGGTGAAGTGTACCGAAATTGTGTGGAATATTCCTAAATTAAAAACCTGGACAATACAAGAATAAGAATAAGAAGAATAAGAACTTTATTTACCAAATCAAGGACCCATAAGGGGATAAGTATTACAATGATTAGATATTACAGCAAATACAATGCAGAATAAAGGATTACTATTAACTCATACAAGGGTGAATTAAAAAAAAATGACCGGGCACATACTTTAAATCCTAGGGCAAAAATATAAGCTCTGTAAACAAATTTCTACTGCTGAACATATGTGTTACCATATTTGCTAAATTCCTGCCACATACATGTATCTCAATGATATCTAAATCAGCAAAAAAGTTATGCCTAAAAATGACCCCCAAAATGTCAGGAGTGCAACACTTTTTTGTGACATTTTTTTAATTTTCCCTTTTTTTGAAGATCTATTAAATAAATAGTAATGGGTTATGTTTAAAATAAAGACTTTTCTGATAAAGATCAATCTTAAAATTTGAATTTAGAATAAAGCAACTTTGTTGTAACTAAATGATGGTCACAATTGAAGCTGAAGAAAATGTTATACCATGTCAGGAGTGCAACAGAAAAATAGCCATGCTGCCAAGAAACTTTGACTTTAAAGAACTGTATGAGAATTGAGTCAAAGAGAGAATTTCCAAAGTGTACAATAATGTATAATATACTATATACAAGCTTTTAATGTCTTATATATGACAAAATGAGTTCATGAGAGTCAAGGTAATGGTGCATACCCATTTATTTCAGGAGTGCAACATTTGATGTTTTGCTCTTCATCTAATAAAGAATTTTGTCAATATATTAACTTTTGCTTTTCCTTTCACATAACAAAGACCCAAAGAACATTTTTGTTCCATAAATGGACCAAACACAGATCTGTTTGTCTTTCAGATCCGTATTATCTATTGTCAGGAGTGCAACACCTTATTTTCAAGATTTAAGTTCAAACATAAAATGACTTCAATACTTGCAAATTAGTATAATATGAACAGTTAGATTCTATTTTAGTAATTAAGAACTAAAGTGATGCCAGTTTTGTTATTGGAGGCTGTCTCTTTTTTTAATTTTGATAAGCCAGATATGATAATTACCGGTATAACTTTTCTTATTACTTTTTTAATGATAGTATATATATACATGACTTTTCTACATTTGAAGAATAAATGTATCCTATTAGTTTCCATTTATAAAAGAAATTAAAGTTCTTGGATAGATAATCAACATACTGTTATTGAAAAATATAATCAGCTCTGAATGTGTTGCACTCCTGACACATATTCAAAACCTGCAAAACAGACTAACATTAGATATAGAAAACTTCATATGATATGTCTGAGAGTATGTATAAATGGTTTTTTATTACTATCTAGAAAAAAATGCATTTTTCAGCAGTATAGATTTTCAATAAACTTCTAACATAGAGAATGAAAAATAAATATTACTATTTTTGCCAAATTAAGGGTTCAAAATTTAGAAACAAAACAATGGAAAGTTGTTGTAAATTGAAGACAATACCAAAACAAATCTACTATGGCCACAAGAACAAATTCGTTTGTGTTTCATGAATCAAAATTCTTCTTTAAAGTCTGTTATGTTCATGGTCAGGAGTACAACAAAAATGTTAAATCCTCAATGGTTATATATATATATATATATATATATACTAGCAGAAATAAATAAGTAAACTTGTTTCTAGTCTAGCCCATGTGCTATCAGAATGTCTCCCTTTAAGAAAAATGTCTTATAGCACACTAGTAGCTTCTTAAACATATATTTAATTAGTTTTATTACATAATTTTACTGAATAATTCAAGATTACAATCAAGTTATATAAAGGTTATACCTTTTAACCATGATTCATGTAACTATAATTGCAGCAAAATTTCATTACAGTTTAGTTTTGCTCAAATAATATGATTTTTTTGTGTTTTATGTTCTTAAATTTATTGTTACTTCCATTATCATGATTTAGTCAGGAGTGCAACAAAATTGTTTGAAAATGAGCAATGACTGTTTAAGCACTTTTTAAACAAATAAACTGCAGAGATTGCTTGTTACTATTTGTATTAATTTTCAGTATGTTTAACAATATAATTACAACCATTTCTACACATTTCAAAGTAAATTTACAGAAAAGTTTTCAACATTATATATTTGTGAAAATTTTTGATTTATTGCCAGATAATAGTACCCCTAAGTCTATAATATATGAGAAACATGTCTAAAATTGTTAAACAATTTCAAAACAATGATTTGATTGCAAAATTTCTAAGAGTTGTCTTGTTTTATGATTTAAAAATGATATTCATTCATAAACATGTCAAATGTCAGGAGTGCAACAAAATTAGGTAAAATAGGACCATTTTGAAATCTAATATTTTGCAGTTGCAAATCACAATATCGAAAATCTTTTTTGCACACATATTCAGAATTGCCTAGATTAACAAAAAATGAAATTTTTGGCATTTATTTCATCACATGTTTTCCATATAAAAACTTTTAAAGCCAGAAGTGAAAGTAATTATTAAAAGTTTATTCTCAAAAAACAAATTTTTTCGCATATTATATATAAGAGAAGAAACTCATGGAAGGTCTAGTTTTTATCAATTGTGTGCCTGTCACAATCTTGATGAAAATTTGTTTTTATTTCTTTTGATTAGACATTTCACAAGGGTGTTTTTGATGTATTGATGTTTTAATTTTTCAAACAAAATTCTGGTTATTAAAATATATGAAACTTTTTTATGTCTTTGTCTATTGTATTGAAACTTCGGATCTTTGATGTTATATTTAAAAAAACTGTTCAGGCAAGTTGAAAATTCTCAAAATTTTTCACTTTGCCGGTCATTTTTTTTTAATTCACCCATAAACATATACAAGCATTAATCCAACCAGATAGTATATAGAAACTATCTTGTAATATAATATAACAAGGCTACAAATACAAAATAAATTAAAAAAAAACAAACAGAAAAAAGTAATTAGTGTTTTCATTCAACAATGATGCCCATCCCATATGGCATAATATGACCTGCAAATTGTTTTTGTATATAAAAACAGGATTAATAGGAAGTATAAATAAACCATGTTTTTCCAAGCACAATTTCCAATGTATTTTAATTCATTGATTAACAAAATCAAGTATATATTAGTTGTAAGTGTTAGAAAACGTTATATTATAAATTTGGACAGTGATAGAATAGCTCCCCTCTTATGAGGCAACTATCTCAATGTCTGACAATTATCATCCTTTACACCAGGCCACATGTTAATGCATTCCTATTATAACTCTGTATTGCATGGTGTCCAAATATATGACAACTAGGTAGAACACTGCTTTACTGATTTTATAATAAATACTGTATGTCATTTTGCCTTGAAGTGACCAGTTCTTTATAACTTGTAACCCCCCCCCCCCCTTTCTTTCCTCTCTGGCTGGTTTTGGATACAATTGACTTCATGATTTATGTATTGAAGGTGTCAATCAAACAAAACATATTTTAAACAATCAATAAACTGTAAAATTTATTTAGCGGTGTCACTCACTCACTTAACTGGCCTGGCTTCACTGCATTCACTCAATACAAATTACAATTGACTGATTGTTTCTGTGAGCGACCTCATTTTTGAACTTTCCATAAAATCAATAATTTTAGTACTAAAGTGAATGACTCAATTCAAGAAG
>MJUT01005820.1:635830-647138 GCA_002080005.1 Gigantidas platifrons
TACTGTATAACCTGGGTTGGTATTGTGACGTCACCAACGTGTTCATCCGCTAAAGACAAATTCAAATAGCCACACGAAATAATCGCAATTAAAATCGATGAATCATTAAATTTTGTTGTAATTCATTTGAAATTGTTGAACAGGTTAACCTGTTATATCGTATAACCTGTTCAACAATTTCAAATATTCCTTAAATAATTTATATATATATATACGCTATTTTTACTTTTTTGCTCTACTTGCCATAATTCACAGGCACTTGTTGCTTGTGCATTAATTTTACATATTATTAACATTTTTGGCTTTTAATCTATGTCTTGTAAGTAAACCTCCACTTGGCACTGTGACATAATCTTCAGATAGTTGAAGGTGGTCACTATATGGTAGAATAGAGAATAGAATACAGGTTCAGAAAACGTCCATTAAATAACGGGTACCTGTAAAACGCGAAACGAAATCGAAACGAAACAAAACAAAACGAAATTGACCGAAACGAAACGAAATAAATGGCAACGAAATTGACCGAAACAAAACGAAACGGAATAATACACTAGAGGCTCCCAGGAGCCTGTATAGCTCAACTGGCTATAATAACATCAGTCAATAAAACTTGATAACTTTGGTAAAAAAAATAACAAATGTAGCCCTCGTCATTGCAGACCACTTCTACAATAAAATTTGGGAAGGGGTTCCCCCTTTAATGTAAGTTATCAAAATTGCTGTAAAAAACATTAATGTCAATGATTCTCAAAATTTAGCATTTGCTACTTCACATTATGTAATAGAATTGCTTCCCTTTGATTATTTGAGTAACCGAAAGCAGTGAGTCAACAAAAAAATGCATTTCAAGAGGAATAACTCTTCACACAGTTGTCACACATTTTCAACTGTGGGGAAATGTTTTGTAGATCTTGACATGCTGAACATTTTTGCAGTTTAAACTTTCCCTCTACTTCTAATAGTTTTTGAGATATAAGATGAAAGAATTAAAATTTGGAACATTTTGATGAAAAAAGGGCAATAACTCCAATATGGGTAATCAGATTTACTGCAAAATTACAGGGTAGGTAGATATTGACATACTGAACATGTCTGCTGTTTACACTTAGCATCTATCTCTTATAGTTTTTGAAATACAGGGCGAAAAGTATTAAAATTTTGAAAATTTGAAGAAGAAAAAAACTAGAGGCTCACCTGAGTGAGCCTGTATCGCTCACCTGATTTCCTAGTGGCTGCAGGTTAGTATTTGATTTGACAAAAGGAATCTAGAAAAATATTTCAAATTTTCTATTTTTAGTAACAGTAGTGGCCATGTTTGTTGGCGGTTGGGGTCATCAACCATAATTCTTAAAGGGGATTTTATTCACAAACAATTTCTTCTTTTAAAACATCAGTAGTTTTTCCCAAAATGCAGCTACATTATGATGCTCTACAATAGTCCTGAATTTCATGACTTACCGTGTAGCTCTTTTTTAATTTGGATTTTTGTTGTTCTTTTTGCTACACGTGTAGCAAAAAAAAAATCCATACAAAAAAAGAACACATGGTAAGTCATGAATTTCAGGACTAGCTCTACAAGTAATGAATTTCGTTTATTTCTACCTTTAACTATGCTTCTGCAACAGTAGTTTACATTTCCTTGAAGTCTTTAGTGTGCAATTTTTTTCTTCAAATTCGCACAAATTTGTTTTCCCCCAAGTCCGATCCTGCCTTAATTTTCTGGCCAGGTTTTGATCCTGCCTTTTTATTTCACCAAAATTTGGAGCCTGGATTTTTATTTCAAATTCCTTCCTTGTCTCCCCATAAAAATTAAATGGTCGTTCCCTAACTTGCATTTTTCCATATTCTTTGCAAAAACACATTTCCTGGTGTAAGTGTGAAACGGAAATAAACTTGTGCCAAGTCTGATTTTGTGAAAAGAGTAAGTGGACAGATAAAAAAAGTTAAAATAATGCTACGATTTGAGAGTGTAAGTGGACGGATAAAAAAAGTTAAAATAATGTTACGATTTGAGAGTGTAAACAAAGTGTTTTCTTTGTTCAGATTTAAGATCCGTTCTACACTACATGTACGTGTATTCTAATCTTTACAACGACTACGGATTAAAGATCAACCAAACAGCAATTTATGAGCCGTCAGTTAATGTTACATACGACCAGAAAACGTGATTTTACATCCACTGGTCTGCAAAATCATCGCCAGTTGACAACGAAAACATCGGTCGCCATGTGTCTTTCTACTTGATCTTGATCTTGATCTACGCAATCATAAACATAAATGTTTATTTATCACAGATCTGCTGGTTTTATTTCTCTATAAGAACAAAGAAACATCCAAAGCAATGAATTTTAGGCATAACTGTGCACCTACATGACCTACAGACAAAAAATTTTTCGATGTGGAGTTATCGTTCTTGTAATATAAATAACGGTAATATATATTACGGATTTGGGCAAACAAAACGAAACGTTACTTTTGACTAGCCGTCTTGGTAAGAAGAATACAATGATTCACAAAGAGTTCTCATTCTATCAGTTCAGTGATTTTACAGAACTATATTTTAACACATATTTCTCATTGACTCCTATGTTAAACTATGTCATGCAGGGTCCAATGTTGAACTATGTCCTGCGGTGGCGGCCATTTTGGATTTGCGAAGAAAAACCTTAAAGTTTGTAGAGGACCATCCAAGGAACATTTCTGCAAAAGATCATTTTCACTGACACCATGGTTTCTGAGAAGAAGATCTTTATACATATTTCCCATAGGGTCCAATGTTAAACTATCAGCCGGGAAGCCATAGACCGAATCGATCAATCAATCCATTAGATGTCAATTTTGCCGCGCTAAGGGCAGATAACCTCGCTTCAATGCATAGGCGGCGCTTCATAACTACGTAAACAAAATCATCCGCGATAGGGTACCTCAGAAAACCCTGTTGGGAAACGATGAAATAACCGTAATTCGTGTTTTTTTTTAAATATTTATCACAAATTTATTATTGCAGACAAATGATTGATAATTTTTGACAGCTTTTCCGTGTAGAAAAACGGTGAAAATAGGTATTTTCCCAGTGACCTCTTTCAAGCATCTCATCGCCTAAAAATATGGCGGTGAAAAAAACTCTCTATATTTAACTGACACAATCGCATCCCCATTGGCCAATCACATCAAAGATGGTAAAAATAAACTCTATAATTAGTAAGGAATCCCATACAAAACATCAAATCCCAGCATTCTTAGCGACAAACTATATCTTGACCTCCGAAGGCAGTCACCATTTCAGTGTATTTTCAAAGGAAAAAATGTCGAGATTTCTGTTTGTTTCAGGCTTTTATCTGCAAGCATGACACTTGTAGATTGTTCTCATGTATTTTAATATTTCATTCGTTTCAATTCCAGTATTTTAGATGTGAAGGTTGGAAAAATTCCAAGATATAAACATAATTTAAACCACACATCCATGAGAGATTTCCAACGTGACCCCTTATTTTATCCATTTTGTAGTCTCTATTTGAAAGTTTACGCTTTATAATGCTGCCTTGAAATATTGTATTAAATGTTTCACAATTAAATAATCAAATTACCACAGGATTATTTTCATATGCTGTCTAGATGTTAATAGAATGATATTTTAGTATCCCCTCACCTATGATTATGAAGTTGTAAAGTAATACAACCTCCTATCTGTGTATCAGTCCTGATGCCCAAAATGTCTACTGTTGTTTTCCCCCAAAATGTCTACTGCAGAATATTACGTTTTTCCCAAAATGTCTAAACAGATTTTAATTTTATTATATATGAATAGAATAGAATAGAATATGTTTATTTGTCAATTAAAGATGCCCATGACAGGCAGTCTGATTACATTGTACATGAAAATTACAATATTTACATTAATTGGTATGATTATAATTGGTTGGATTTAACATACAAGACATACTAATACTATTACATGTAAATATACAATTTTGTAATCAATAATTTTGACAAGTATAGTGTAATAAATTAAGAGACAGTGTATCATCCACAGTTGTATATCTACCTCAGATACAGTATATAATTATTATTATTAATACTGTATATCATAAAATATGACTATTATTAATTTTGAATTATATCATTTCTAGATGAATGTAACTTTAGTATCATATCTGAAAGTTGATTTATAATGAAATTGTCTTCATTGGACATTAACCATATACATTGTTCTCTAAAAAGTAATATCTAAATGTTTAAAGTTATAATTATTATTATTTATAAGATGAATAAATGGTGTTCTCACATTTTGAAGTGTTTCACATTTTAATAAGTGAATTCCATCTTCAACTTCCTTTAAACATAATTTACAATTTTTTTCTTTTGCCTGAAGCCCTCCTCTTTCTATTTCTAAATTATGATTACCTATTCTTAATTTTGAGAGTAAAATTCTTTGTTCATCATTTTTTTCTAGATAAATAGGGTGCTAGACTTATGTTATTCTTAAATAATCTATATGTTCTTAATTTATTTCCAAAATCCTTATTAATTTTATCATCATGTAAAGATAGGAATCACAGTCTAATTTAATTAGATGTAAGTTTAGTGTACAAGAAATGTTTTAAATTTGTTTTTGAGTTCATAACAAATCTTAAGTCAAGTTTTAGATATTTTAATAAGGACAGGATAGTACTACCAACTTTTCTTATTCTGATTTTTTTTTAATAATATTTCCATATAAAATTAGATGTTTATACGATAAATTCTGAATTCAATATTACATGTAAAGCTATATGAATAAGAAATATTTGTAATAAAACTGAAGTAACCAAGTGATGTTTTATTTTCATTGTACTATTGTACTGCCTATTTGGTGTATTTTCATCATTGCACAGCTATATCATGTTACTTAATACAGCAGCTCATGAAATATTTTAAGTAATATAAGAAAATTGTACTTTTCATCATTTTGCACAGCTATATCATGGTACTTAATTCAGCAACTCATGAAATATTTTATAAGACTACCAACAATATAAGAAAATTGTATTTTTATCATATTGCACAGTTATATCATGGTACTTAATACAGCAACTCATGAAATATTTTGAGTAACATAAGAAAATTACCTGTAGACATTTTGGGAATAACTTTTAATCAGGGAGTAGACATTTTGGAAAAAAAATGTCTAATTAGCTCAAATTTACCTGTAGACATTGTGGCATGACCCCATGTGTATCCATCCACAGGGACTCTGATTACTATTTCTGACAAATATGCGCTCTCGGGAAAAAGGAAAAAGAAAACTCATATGACGGAATATAAGTTCCGCCATAATATAAGATCCAAAAGTAGCCATATTATGGAATATTATGTCAACTGGAACTTTTATTGTAATATTTGTTCCTAAAGGAATGTTTATCATGATACAACCTAATAGAAAAGTACCATTGGAACTTTTGTTATGAGGAACAAATAAACGTTTACAACCGAAGGGGTTATTAATAAACAATAGCCGAGGACAAAATACAAACCAAACCAACAACAACTAACCGATATAACACAAAAAATCACTCGGGTGGTCCAGAAGAGTAAGCAATTCCTCCCTATTGCAATGCACCTATGTGTGTCCATCATGAAGTATGGTAGGATATCCGATGAAAGACAAAGGATCTAAAACAGCCTCAGATCATTTGTCATCTGGGTGCTGTCAACCAGCTCATGATATCTGCTGTAGAATTTTTTCTAATTTTAATAAGAGTGATTGGAAGCCCCATGGGATATCATGATAACCACTGAAAAAAACCAAAGTAACTTTGCAAATGTCTGAACAGATTATTTTAATTTGCAAAGAAGAGATATGATTCCAAATTTATCTAATCTTACAAAAAAAATTGCCTTTGAGGTCCCTTACAATGCAAGCTGCTGTGTCAAAAGAAATAACTGAAATTAAATGGATCTGCAATGTTATGGGATTTTTCTTCAAATTTGGAAAAAAGATTGAAGAAAACATGGGATTAAATATTTAACCAAACTTGGATATATCAGTCACAAAATTCTGTGAACAAAAATAGGTGAAATCAGAGATATAATAACTGAATTTTTGTAATTTGCTGCTGAAATGATATATGGTGGTTTTTTTTATAGTATGTTATTTAACATTTTCACTCAAGGTTGTTAATTTTTACTTTATCACAAACTTTATCTTGCCCAGTCTGAGCAAATTCTTTCCAACTTATCCATTTTGTACTTTCCCACCAGGCATGAATAAAAGTTTTTTTTTTAAACACAATTTATTAATATGATTTTGACAACAACTCTAATTTTCACTCAAGTTTTTTTTAAACAACAACACTATGGAAGCAATTTTGTTTTTAAATTTTTTGTTTAAAAAAGTTTTTTTTGAACAAAATTTATTAATATGATTTTGACAACAAAACTAATCTTCACTCAAGTTTGTTAATTTTTACTTTCTCTCCAACTTATACATTTTATACTTTCCCAACTTGCTTTCCCACCAGGCATGAATAAAACTTTTTATAAACAAAATGTATTGATATGATTTTGACAAAAACACTTTGGAAGCAATTTTCACTTAATTCTGACCTTATCCACAAACTTTCTTAACACAATCTGTGTACATTCTGTCCATATTTGTTTAAAAGATATTTATTTTCATCTCGGCCTTGAAAAATATCTGTTCGAGTTCTTAAAACTACAGTAATGTTAGTCAACTGAAAAGGAAAATCCCGAGAGTATCCGAAAAGCCATTCATTTACGCCGCCTCGTAGCAATTTTCATCTCGGCAGGTGCTGATTATAACTGACACAATCGTGTCCCCGATGATAAACCTTGGAACTTTTTGGATATATGTCACCCACGATAGTCAATTGTGTATTAAAAGTAAGAAATTTACCGGCATATTCAATAATAAATTAAACAAAAGATGTTTTCTGTTGTCAAACAGGGACAAGAAATCTTGAAGGTCCATTTTATGAGTCATTATTTGTTTGAAAGTGAGAATACCGATGCAAAATTTAAACATTTACGTTCCCGAATGTTCGTAGAAATGATCCTTTCAACAAAATATTACAAATAACCATAATCGAAGCTATAAAGCAACAAATTGCTGAGGCCGTCCTCAGACGTCCATCGCCACAGGGGCTTGAATCGCTTTCATAGAGGTCACGCGGCCTATATACCCTATATACTAACAAGGGATGTAACGACCAACGTAGCCAAGCCACTACCAATTCTGTTTCAGGCTTGAAAAAAATATTAAAAAATCACACATTCAAACAACCTTTGTTGACATTCGCTAGCATATTGATTTATCTTTCCGACGAGACATAATTTTTCACAACTGCTTCACTCTAGAAGTCAGAGCACCCCTGCAAACTTGAAACTTTGCTCCAAAATAGGTCACCAACGTTTTGCTCGGACGACAGTCAACGGTAAAACTCCAAGAGTAAAGAGCACAATTGCGGACAATATCCGCATAAATCCTGACTGTCGTAAATACCTATGAACGCCTTCGACTCAACTATCACCAGAACAGTTCACATAGTGCAGACGAAATGCAGTAACTCACGTTTTACAGTTCGGTATAAATCCTTACAAATGTTGGAAGCCATTGTTAAAAATACAAAACAGCAAATGAAAATTATCTGTCATCTGATTGGTTAATATTTCTCACGACACGCCCACATTCTGATAACACTTGAAATATATGCTTTAAAAAAAATTCAGTGAGAATTACTTTTAGAAGTAATTTTATATGATTATAATATACCTTAAAATCATTTACAATATTTCTTATATGTTACGAATAAGTAAAAACACTTACCCTGCCGTGAGAAATATTAACCAATCAGATGACAGATTTCAATTGCTGCTGTGTATTTTAACAATGGCTTCCAACATTTGAAAGGATTTATACCGGACTGTAAAACGTGAGTTACTGCTTTTCGTCTGCACTATGTGAACTGTTCTGGTGATAGTTGAGTCGAAGGCGTTCATAGGTATTTACGACAGTCAGGATTTATGCGGATATTGTCCGCAATTGTGCTCTTTACTCTTGGAGTTTAACCGTTGACTGTCGTCCGAGCAAAACGTTGGTGACCTATTTTGGAGCAAAGTTTCAAGTTTGAACGAGTTCTCTGACTTCTAGAGTGAAGCAGTTGTCAAAAATGATGTCTCGTCGGAAAGATAAATCAATATGCTAGCGAATGTCAACAAAGATTGTTTGAATGTGTGATTTTTTAATATTTTTTTCAAGCCTGAAACAGAACTGGTAGTGGCTTGGCTACGTTGGTCGTTACATCCCTTGTTAGTATATAGGGTATATAGGCCGCGTGACCTCTATGAAAGCGATTCAAGCCCCTGTGTCCATCGCGTCAATATTTACGTCGAAAATCACGTGTCAAAAAACGTCAAGTGAACTCTCCTGTGTCACTGGCTTCCCGGCTGTATGTCCTGGAGTGGTGGCCATCTTGGATTTCAGATCAGCAAAAATAATTTTTTTTAACAGAAGACCATCCAAGGAACATTTCTGCAAAGGATCATTTTCAATGACTCCATGGTTTCTGAGAAGAAGATCTTTATACATATTTCCCATAGGGTCCAATGTTAAACTTTGTCCAGCGGTGGCGGCCATCTTGGATTCAGCATCTGCACCAAAAACATTTTTTTGGTAGAGGACTATCCAAGGAACATTTCTACAAAGCAGGGTTTGAAATTAGCAGTCGCCCACTCGCCATTGGCG
The DNA here is from genome assembly GCA_002080005.1 of Gigantidas platifrons. NCBI lineage: Eukaryota > Metazoa > Mollusca > Bivalvia > Mytilida > Modiolidae > Gigantidas > Gigantidas platifrons. The sequence goes on from MJUT01005820.1 coordinate 644,574, forward strand.
AGTAGTTTTCCATGTGGGCCCCTTAATTTTCAAATCCGTTCGCCCACGTGGCGAGTAAATCCTAGAAATTGAAAGTACAGTTTTTAATAAAATCGCGATATTTCTTTAACTTGGTATCCTGGCTGAATCAATATTTGGGCTCTACGTATTTCTTTGGACGTTTTGCATGTGATTACCAAGAAAATCCAAAGAGTTACGATTGTTTTGTATCCTAAAATCGGCTGTTCAATTGAACCTTTGCGTGCAACATTTGGCTATTCCTTCTAACAGTGTTACTTCCGGCAAATATAATTTCTTAAAGAATGACTCGTTCATAATTTATGTATAATTTTATTTTAAACATATCCGAATAAAATGTCTTTAATAACATTTAATTGCATCAGTTATTATCTCATCCATTCTAAATTTTTCTTCAAGATTGTGTTTAATCTAGAAATATTAATTAAGGAAATCAACCGTATTTTTCCCGATCGGATTTCAATTTATATTCATTTGCTAATTTCCGTTAATCAGAATATGATTTTACTGATCTTTCTGACTAGCATACTATGTATGTCACGACAAATTAGTCTGGACAAATTCTTTCCTAATCTTAACGGGAACTCTCACTTTGTGAAACGGAAAGTCGAAGTTAGAAATGATTTTTACAAGGGCTATGACAAAGTAAAAAGGTCACGGCAGTTCAGCAAATCATGTCCAACAGATCAACCATAAACGCTGGCCATGGAGGAAACTGATGCAGTTAAAATAATTAAGACATTAAAGAAAGATATATACAGTAAATTAGAGAAGCATGATAGACCTGTTAATGACTTTCTCTGGTTGTGTGAAGTTGAGAAATGTGTATTGATTAAATAAATTAAAAAAATGCAAATTGATTTCATTTCAATAAATTTCAGTGAATCGTTCACAAGGCAAATTCCTACAAACAATGACCTGTCAACACACACAACAGTTCATAAATTACAGTAAAAACGCTCAAATCAAACACAACAAAAAAAACACCTAAAATATGATATATACATGTAATACAGTACAAATATGTGCCGTGGGCTCCTAAATTTTGGTGTGGGCCCCCAATTTTATTAATTTAGGGGCCCACATGGCTACTAGAAAAAAAGTTAAGTTCAAACCCTGCAAAGGATCATTTTCATTGACATTGTGGTTTCTGAGAAGAAGATCTTTGAAGGTATTCCCCATAGGGTCAAATGTTAAACTTTGTCCCGCAGTGACAGCCATGTTGGACTTCAGATCAGCAACAAAAACATAATTTTGTTAGAGGACCATCCAAGAAACATTTCTGCAAGAGATCATTTTTACTGACATTGTGGCTTCTGAGAAGAAGATCTTTGAAAGTATTTACCATAGGGTCCAATGTTAAACTTCATCCTGCTGTGGCGGCCATCTTGGATTTTGGATCTGCACCAAACACATACTTTTGGTAGAGAACCACCAAAGGATCCTTCACACCATAAAACAATTCCATTGGCTGTGTAGTTTCTGACAAGAAGATCTTTGAAAATTGAGCCAATCAAAACCCATTATTGGCCCTTGCCGCCATGTTGAATTCCTGATCGAAACAAAAAACATAACTTTTATAGAGGACCTCCTGATGCACATTCCCGCCAAGTTTGGTTCCATTTGGCTCAGTGGTTTCTGAGGAGAAGATTGAAATGTGAAAAGCTAACGACGGACAACGACGACGGACGCCAAGTGATGGCAATAGCTCACATGACCCTTTTCTGAACATGTTTGCCGTTTCAACTTAACATCTGTCTCTTATAGTTTTTGAAATAAAGGACGAAAAGTATTACAATTTTGAAAATTTGATGAAAAAAGGGCAATAACTCCAAAAATGGTATATGGGATTTACTTCAAAATTGCAGGGTGGGTATATCTTGACATGCTGCACATTTTTGCAATTTAAACTTAACCTTTATCTCTTATAGTTTTTGAAATATAAGACGAAAAGTATTAAAATTTTAAAAATTTGATGAAAAAAGGGCAACAACTCCAAGATGGGTAATCAGATTTACTTCAAAATTGCAGGGTAGGTAGATCTTGCTGTGCTGATCATTCTCACCCGATGTCAGATTCTTGATATTATTAACGGTTTTTGAGTTATTACCCAAAACCTGCAATTTTACCATATGTTCTATTTTTAGTAACAGCGGTCATGTTGGTTTGTGCACGGCATCATAGGACACCATTTTGAAACTAGACACCCTAGTGATGATTCAGACCAAGTTTGGTTTCAATCGGTCTAGTACTTTCAGAGGAGAAGATTTTTGAAAAAGTTTAAGACAGACGATGACGACGGACGCCAAGTGATGGCAATAGCTTCCGGTCAGGTGAGCTAAAAATGAAGTAAGCCCTAGCTATTTTAATGAAACAATTTCCTGGGGAAAGACAAGACAAAAATTAAATGAAAAAAATAGAGAAAGTATAATTTAAGTGAAGAAAAAGATAGTTCATAGTTTTCCAGGTTATATTAAAACTAGAGGCTCATAGGAGCCTGTAATCGCTCACCTGGCTCAAAGTTGTCCCAGCAGTTTCAGAGGAGAT
>MJUT01005820.1:667133-678185 GCA_002080005.1 Gigantidas platifrons
CTGACAAGTTTTTATGAATGAAGTTTCCGACATCGAATTTGTATCTTGGAATATCAAGATCTACAGTTATCGATGAATTAGTTGATGAATTGTTACTATCCAATTTTTGTCTTTTAGCATTCAAATTTTCAGTTAGGCATTTCATCTTCAGATCTGAAATAAATTTTATAATAATATAACTCCTAATTGCCTTTTGTGGTCGTTTAGTGTGCTAAAGTGGTATTGTTTTAACACTCAATTATGTGTCAATATTTACTCAATGTTTATATTACAATTTTAAAAGTTTTCATTTAATGAATTGAACAAATAGCCAAAGGCACTTATGTCGTATTACAACATATTATTTTGTTAAATGACAGTTTTATGATTTTAATTAATTGGCATATTGTTGTTTTTAAACATGTCGATGTTTTTATATTAATATATTATATGTACTTTTGCCTTTTACTGTTTGTAAAGAAACTCCCAATGTCCATTGTCGTTGTTTAGTTCATATAAGGTATTAAAATTTTGTAAAAACTATTCTTATTTTCGGTGTAAAAAATGTCTCCTGTCCCGTATATATGTGGAAAGTGGAAAATGGTAGGGGGTATATTGAGTTCATGTTTTACATCGATTTCAGTAACAGACGGGAGGACCATGCTTGAAAAAATTGCAGGGGGGGTGGGGCGTGCCCCATGTGCCCCCCCCTCCCCCGCTAAATCCGCCCCTGATTGAAACCAGATTTTGCTTGTGTGTTCCTTTGGTGGAGTTCGTATTAATGTCATTTTGTCCATGTGTGTGTCATCACTTTAGGTTCCGTGTTGTGATGTTCTCTACGATTTCCTCGTCAAAATAATATTCGTTTTGTCTTTATTGCTATTTCCTTTGAAAGGAGTTGTATATCATGTTTTATTTGTAATCTGTATTTATTAACGTATCTAACACCATTTCCATCTCAGATTATGTTCATGCATTTTAAAAGTTACACGACGGTCATGCATTAATCTTTATTTCACACATGTCAGGTTAGATGACTGAAAAAAAGTTTGAAGATGCTAAAGTGGTAATCGGAACATGAGAAATTTCTTTGAGGACATACAATACAATGACCAAAAGAAAAGGGACAACAAATTCAAGCATAAATGAGAAAAGAAATTTGACCCATTACCGAATAATAAAAAAGAAATAAACGCTTTTCTTTAGCGAAAGCAATGGCATGCTTCATCATCGTCAATTATCAAACTGGCTAAGTTGGAAAATGGTCAGTGTGTGTGGCAGGTATACACGTATTTTGAAAAATGAATTTAAATTTTGAATTTTGGTACTTAACGCCACTTCAACAATATTTCGGCTATATCATGGCGACCAGTTTTAGTGGTGGAGGAAGTCGGAGTACCCGGAGAGAACCACCGACCCTGGGCAAGCAACTGGTCAACTTTATCACTTGCGGCTGCCAGTCGAGTGCACCCTTTTTGCAATTTGCAAAGCTGTACACGAACCCACGCCGTATTGGTGATAGGCTTGTATGAGTTGTTAGAGCCAACGACCTAACTCATGGAGCCGCCCGGGCTCCTGGAAAAATGAATGAAAGTCCTTATGCAACATATATCAAAATATTCTGATTACCCCTTTGGTATATTCAAATTCTTCCAGTGGGCTGAGCCTGTGTCGATCATCTTCCATTCTGCTATGAGGAAACTTAATACAGAACCTTCCATAGGCACTTCCCATTAAATTTCGGTTCATTTAGCTAAGCAGTTTCAGAGAAGAATATTTTTAAAAATCGACCAACCAGAAACAAGAATTGTCTATGGTAGCCATGTCTGTTAAAGGATCGGGACAAAATTAACAATCTTTATAGAATACCTTCCATATGTTTCCTACAAAGTTTCGGTTCATTTGGCTAAGCAGTGTCAGGGAAGAAGATTTGTAGAAATAGACCAATCAGAAACAAGAACTTCCTGTGACGGCCATGTTTGTTTATGGATTGGGACGAAATTAGCAATCGGCACAGAGGATTTGTCATAGACGCTCCCCACCAAGGTTCCGATTATTTGGCCTAACAGTTTCAGAGGAGAAAAATTTTAAAAATCAGCCAATCAGAAACAAGAATCGCATGTGGTGGCCATGTTTGTTAATGGGACAAATTGAGCAATCTTTATAGAGCACCACCCATAGATGATACATACCAAGTTTCGGTTTATTTGGCTAAGCGGTTTCAGAGGAGAAGATTTATAAAAATCGGCCAATCAGAAACAAGAATTGCCTGTGGCGGTCATATTTGTTAATGGATCGGGACGAAATGAGTAAATTTATAGAGGACCTTCCATAGATGCTTTCTACTAAGTTGCAATTCATTTGGCTAAGGGGTTTCAGAGGAGAAGATTAAAATGTAAAAGTTAACGGACGACGGACGCCAAGTGATGGAAAAAGCTCACCTTTGCCTTTGGCAAGGTGAGTTAAAAATGACGAGAAACCCGAAATTGTCATCATCGTTTACTACGACAATCAATGTTATTGCGCTACTTCTAATAATCCCGTAATATTCACGGTGTTTGTTGTTCTGCAAGGCACACATTTGTCAACTGCATAGCAATAACAACTTGCATAGGAGTTTCATTTAAAAGGATAACCCTTTCTAATAGATCAAATGTAACAAGTACTGGTTTGTTATATGAACACCTCAAATACAGTATTTCACACTCTGATAGACTTTCTAAATCATTTGTCCTGAAGATGGCCATTTGTATACGAACGGAAGAATCTAAATGTTATGGTATGGCGCTGTCATCGTCATACTTCATCGTAGTTGTTATCCGTCTGTTGATAGAATGTGTTCCGTGCGATACCTTAAACACAATTATCCTTGGCACTGACTAGTGTTTGGTATTGTTTTGGAGTATTGTAACCATACCAGTTTCTACACACGAGACACAAAGGTCGTATGTGCTATAACAGAAGATGTTTCACACCATTAAAGAGAAAAAGATTATAATATATTATAATCACAGGCAACCTGTAAAACTAGGTAGGTTATTTGAGATCTACCTAACTACCGGAAATATGACGGATCAGTTATTTTACTGTTAATAAAAATCGTTAGACGAACACAGAATACATAATTATCAAACGAATCTTGTTTCTATTTATATACAGATATACACTTTGACCATGTTGCATCAAGAATTTATTTAAAATACTTATTTTTTTTTTTACGAAGTCAAGTAATGTCAAATAAAGCAACATCTATTTTTATTTTTGTGATGACACAATTCATGAGATCATTTATGTGTTACTTTTACTTAACGTTTTGTAGACCTTTCTATTGTATTATGTTATTGTTATGTAACGCCATCTTCTATCATATTTCAGATTTATCATGGTGGTCAGTTTTATTGGTGGTGGAAACTGGACTAACCAGAGACAGCGATCAATTGTTATTGATAACAAATTACCAGGAATTAGATTTGATGATTGATTTTTTTGTGTTTTAACGCCACTTTCAACAATATTTCAGCTATATCATGGCGACAAGTTTTAGTGGTGGAGGAAGCCGAAGTACCCGGAGAGAACAACCGACCATGGGCAAGCAACTGGTAAACTTTATCACTTGCGGCTGCCAGTCGAGTACACCCTTTTTGCAATTTACAAAGCAGGGCGCGAACACACGCCGTATTGGTGATAGGCTTGTATGAGTTGTTAGATCCAACGACCTAACTCATTGAGCCACCCGGGCCCCAGGAATTAGAATCAAAGTCACAACCTTAGAGTTGATAAGTACTGATTGTACAGGTAGTCTTAGATTATATATCATATCATATAATCAAGGCCACGATAATTAAGTAATTAAGACATATAAAGCGCAATATGAATTAGATAAGAAAAGACATAATTTCATTTTGAATTCATCTTAAACACTTTTCTGTTTTTCTTGATCCACAATATTCAGGGGATATAATTACAAGAATTGAACGTTGTGTATCCTGTTGATGCTTAGTATGTATTGTTGATGGTGTCAAATGACTTTGTAATGCTTTAATAAAGGTTAGAGAAAACCGAAGAGACGATCAGTAATGGACCATCTAGATATACTGACAACATCGGGTACACAAGTGACAGGACGAAAACAAAAATCACCTTAACCAAAATGAATCAAAGAAAATGAGCAAGACAAATCCCATCAAAAACGTGGGCGTGAATATATGTGCTCACGAATGGTAAGCAGTTCCTGCTTCTTATAATGTTAATGTTAACATTAATCTTTAATAGTATGACTAACATTTATCTTTAAGAACATGGTAGGCACAGATCAAAATCTGGAAATGGCATGATCAAGTACAGAGGCTACTCACAGGAATAGACCAACGTTAGCAAGTAACAAGATATATATATATATATATATATATATAAAACCCCAGCTAGACATACCACACGAGTTAGAGGCAGATATAGTAGACATACCAGCAGCAGGACATAATAATCCAGGTATAAACAATATGTACAATCAAACCTGTATTAAAACGTAGCTTTATAAGACAGGTCACCTGTTAAAAGATGTTCAATTTATTTGAAATTTTCTCTGACAGGAAAAGAAAAATGTGACCGTTTAATAGAGGTGACCACATGGGCAGGTTGAACTGTATTTGATGATGTATCGACAACATTACTGTCAATGTTTCTAGTTATCACTTTGCATGTGTCGTGTTGCTCAAGCTTTTTGTTTTCTGTGTACCATTTTGTAGATCATTGTTTGTCCGATCGTTCTTTTTCTTTTTTGTTATTATACTTTCTGTCCTTAGATTTACGGCATCTACTTACCCCTTTGGTATTTTTAAGCTTCGTGTCCATATCATGTCTAATTTTTTTTATTCAATTTATTAGTAAATTTAAAAACAAAATTACTAAATTTAACATTTGACAAGTCAAAATCATAAAAGTCCACAATGCGATTAAATAGTTGAAAATGCACCAGATGACAATATTCCATTCACAAATATTACATTTACAGTCTAACCTGTCCTTGTGGTCACCTCTATAAAGCAGTCACTTGTATTGAAGGGTCACCTTTTTCTTGTCCTTGTATAGAATATTTCATATGAATTTAACCTTTTTTAAGAGGTCACCTGTCTTATAAGGCCACCTTTCCTTTATCACAAAAGTGACCTCTTAATACAGGTTTGACTGTACATTGTACAAATGTATACCACTTGAATCCTCCCATGTTTTATTATTGTTAGGTTGTATTTTGTAATTTTTTTACTTTGCTAATAGATAGTTTTTCAACATTATACATGTATTTATGTTTCTATTTGTTCAGTTGTGTTCTTATTTCAATCTAGATTATGATTCTGTGTACTGTTGCTAAATACGGGTATCATACAAGAAGAACATTACCAGGAGAAAACTACTGATATCGTACAAGTAAAATGACTTGGCATAACGTTGTATCGAGCACATTTCGCAACAGCTGTGAAATGTCACACCTCCGGAGCACCTAAGTTCATCCCCGTATTTTAGTGGGGTTTCGCGTTGCTCAATCTTTAGTTTTCTGTAGTGTCTTGTAAATCATTGTTTGTCCTTTTTCTTTTGATCATTATATATTGTCTGATCTTTTACGGTTTCTGATGACCTCTTTGGTATCTTCAAAGTTTTCATAGGTGTGTCATCAACATATAAGATGTGTGCCTTTTTTATTGTTGCTTAATTATAATGATTTGCTTATATTTGGACAATACTACCTCTGTGCTTGGTTGGCTCGATTGTGGAAGGCCATTGAGGTGTGGAAACATAGTCTGGTTGATCTAACAGAGTGATATTGTCAGTGACTTTGATAATGGAAAACATCTGTCAGTGTGACATCACGTTATTACGTTTAATACGGATACAAACAATAATGTCCGTTTTGAAGGTCTCGGCATGTATTATCACTAACATAACAGCTGGTCCTATCACGTTAGCTGCGATACTAATAATGATACTACCTATAGCGACCTTCAAAACTACCAATATTATATGATCGCTTCTTGGTTGTAGTGGAAAAACATTATGGTTTATCCATAAACCGATAAAGATAATTCCTTATGACTCTTAATATATGCAGTATTCCTGTGTATTTTCAGAACAAGAACTTAAACCCGATGCAACAGATGCAATATTTAAAGTAATATTACACCAGTTTTGGGTGAAGACAATTTTCCTCTGAAAATTCACTTGGAATACGATGGTACCTTTACTAAGATATTCATGCATGTTGTAAGTCGAAATATGTACCCAACAACTAGAAATCTGCAAATCCGTGTGCATGTTTTTCGTCCTCGCTTTTGCTTTGGAGACTAATTAACTTTCGGTTGTTTTGTTCCGATGATTGCCTATCATTATACCTCGTGAAGAAAATTTTGGTCCGATGATTCCCAATCAAGAAAAGATAAACGGGTGTGTTCGATTTGCGTTTCAATTATCTCACTTTTGGAAACCTGGCTGTCAAAAGTAGACATTTATTTTTATGTTTATATGTTTTATTGATATATTTTGTAATGATAAGCCTATTTGCATTAAATTATTATATTTAAACATTGACAACCTTCTTCAAATGAAATGTGTTAAGAATACAAAATTATATTGTCTATCACCATTCTGTTGTTTGTTTTTTTGTTACCTTTTAGTGTGTAGTGTTGTTTGTCGAATCAGGATTGACCACGTGGTTGTATATATTTTATCTAAATTACATCAAATGTTTTCACTTTAAACCATTATCAAAAATCTTATGATCAGAGTATTTTTATTTTAATCAGTTTATTTTGAAAAAAATATTTCTATTTGCAATCTTGTGAATTAGGGAGTATGTGATGAAGTTTATTCAGGAAACGTGTCAGGCACCGCACCCGAAATAAGATGTTTACATTTTTTTACTATATGTCTGATAACAAGAAATATAATGTGGCAAAATTCGGAATGCTGCAAACTGTATTAGTGCGAAGTAATATCAGATACAAAGAATGGACCGTCGTGGTAGTGATTGCATGGTAGTTTGATTTACAACTACATGTGTAATCAGTGCCTATCCACACTAAAGCTGTAAGCTCGAAACCCGTTCATGGCGAGGTGTACTCGATACAACATTGTGTGATAAAGTTTGTCAGTGACTTGCGACAAGTCGGTGGTTTTCTCCTGATACTCTGGATTCCTCCACCAATCAGACTGGCCGCCTTGATATAATTGTAATATTGTTGAAAGTGGCATTGAATACCATAAATCTAACGATGATACAAAGGGTGAATTTCATCATATATTACATTTACTATTTCAGCTCTCACACCTGACCTAGAAGATAATCAGAAAAGATGGCTAATTGTTGGTATATGTCTGCAGAATATTATTTCTCCAACATTAAGAACATATACTGAACCTATCATAATAAATATATACAAGCAATGCGTTGGAATTGATAGGCAGTCATATCCACACGAACTCCAGATATATGGTACCACATACAAGAAGTTACATTATGAAGCTATCAATAATAACAAAACTATACCCAAGCACCAGAAATCAATGTATGACTATAAACTATGAAATCATGTTGATTTCTCAAAGTTATTCCTGGCTACAAACATGGCCATCTACACAGCGTTTGACGAGAAAGTTGATTTATCTGCTCCTCTTGGAATGATCATAAACATAGACACATTCCCTCAGAATGTACGGAATATTGCTGCCCAGGTAACGTATTATTATATATATACTAAAATGAAAGGCTAATAAATCTCAAGAAGAGTTTGATGATATCAAAAGGGGCAATCAGAATCCATACATCGAAAAAGAACAGACAACACAATTGCCAAAAGAAAAAGTACAAAAGGACAAAAAACGATCTACAAAACATACACATAAAACTAAAGATCGAGGAACATGAACCCTACCCAAAACAGAGGTTAACGCAGGTGCTTCGGAAGGGTAAGCAGTTCCTGCTCTAATAGAGACTCCGTCGTGTTAATCTAGTTACAAACCGGAGGTTAACGCAGGTGCTTCGGAAAGGTAAGCAGTTCCTGCTCCAATAGTGACATCCGTCGTGTTAATCTAGTTACAAACCGGCTGAGAACTCAGGTGCTGCGGAAGGGTAAGCCGTTCCTGCTCTAATAGAGACATCCGTCGTGTTAATCTAGTTACAAACCGGAGGTGAACTCAGGTGCTTCGGAAGGATAAGCAGTTCCTGCTCTAATAGTGACATCCGTCGTGTTAATCTAGTTACAAACCGGCTGAGAACTCAGGTGCTTCGGAAGGGTAAGCAGTTCCTGCTCTAATAGAGACATCCGTCGTGTTAATCTAGTTACAAACCGGAGGTGAACTCAGGTGCTTCGGAAGGGTAAGCAGTTCCTGCTCTAATAGAGACATCCGTCGTGTTAATCTAGTTACAAACCGGCTGAGAACTCATGAATGAGGAAAGGACCGTTTACAAGAAGTAGAACATATCCGTGGTTATTTGTTGGCAAAACAGGTTCCCAAATTTAAAGTGAAAATCGTAAATTACATGACTACTCACTCCCCTGACTTGCTAAATGCATTAGGAACAAAGTAGCGTGGGGGGTTAAAGTAGTTGTGTTGCCCAAAGCTATTCTATTATTTACATGATGTCGTCATGTAAATGTTTTCCTCAAGTGTCTTCATCTTCGAGGAAAATTGCTCAGAGAAATCCATTTTTGAAAATAAATCAACGATAATATATATACATGATATATATCGCAAATTGAAATACAATATCATATCAAAGACAGAACAGTTCCAAAATTCAGTCGACAACAGATGTAAAATGTATATTTCTAACAATGTATATATCTAGACATTTGTATCAATTGCAGGTTCGCAATAATATTAGAAATTCCTGGGCCCACTGCAATTGTCAAGAATGGGATTCTCTCCAGTATCAAGAGTCATTCCAGATTATGTTTCAGTTGGTAAGCCACCTTCAGCTTAATACTGCAGATGACACAAGAATAATGAATGACTAGACAAAGTGAGAAACTAACGGTATTACCTAATAAAATATTTCATTACTGTTAAAATTCTTCATTGAAGAAGATATATTGCAAGATAGTGAAATCTGTGACACCCGATGGTAAGAGTAAAATTCAAATAGTATAGGACGACGCTTGTCCGAATCGAATACGATTTAAATCTTACCCGAGGGTGTCTCAGATTTAACAATTTTGCACCTTTCACGGTGTTTGACTTTTTTTCTCACCCCTTTCTATCGTGTCAACGTTTGTGTACTTTCCCTTTTTAGTAACTAACGTAAATAAATACAAATTACCTCCCTTTGACCAACGTCAAATAACTTTTTATATAAGTATTTATCACTGTTGTGGTAGCATTTAAGGATACTATCTACCGGTATATTTTTTTTTATACATTTAGGATACTGGCACGGCTGTTAATCGACAAATCGACAATTTAACTTCAACGATGGAAAATAATTTTGCGGGAAAAAGTGCGTGTTGTTTGTCTTACCCAGGAGCCTTGGTAAGATAACAAAAAAATTTCACCTAAATTAACGGACTACTTTATCCAACAACTAATGCAACAAACGGCTATATTTCAACCAATCACACAAAGCTCCTCTCGCTAGCAATGCTTTTGAACATATATACACAACAATAGCAACATGAAGTAACTAAATTCAGGCTGGTATATGTATACAGGGTTCTTAGTTTAAACTAATCCAGAGGTTCACATGAGCCTCTATCGCTCCCTTAATAAAGAAGACGATATTCAGAATCGTAACATATGTTCAGTTCTTGTACCGCAGATACAATTGTTGTGTCATTATTGAAGAAGTCAATATAATAGTTAGAGACTTTAAGCTCTAGATTTCAGTATGTTTGTAACAGAAGTATTAAAACATTTTATTTCTCTACATGTACCTTACATGCCACTTTTCCACATGCGTAACTAAAATCTAGACTTAAAGAATTGATACAGTGTCACATCTCAAAGAAGAATGGAGAACAAAGATACCAGTATTTTGTTATTGGTAGAGACAACTCTTACCTTGACAAAAGCTATTCCATATAAAGAAAATCTAAAAATAAATATAAACAGGAGGAAAGCATTCAAATATTATATTTTTTGCATCGACAACATATTTGTCCAGTATGGTGGACGGGTGTGTCAACAAAGATTGGTATTTCAACTGGATCAAATTGTGTTCTACGTCACGCTGATTTGATTCTACATGCCTATGAGGTATACGTCCTTCTAAGACTTCTCAAGAATAAAGGTTAAACAAAACCCCAGCCCAGACCTTTACTTCCAGCTTCGGCTATATAGATGGTATTCTGTCACTGAACAATGCTTGATTTGGTGATTATTTGCATCTCATCTCTGCTTCATAATGCATTTCAAACCAAACAAATATATATAATAAACAGTATGTTAAATAATTGGCTCTTTCAATTATCACAATAAATTCACCCGTGTCAGACCTACATTCGCTCATTCGTAAATTACTGATACAGTCTGGTTACACGTGACATTTATTAATATGAGAAGACGCGACCTTTGAAGAGGACGGAAGTACATAAATATATATATGTATATTGAAAATTAAATGATGTTAAAAATTATATTTTTATTATATATTCAAAAATATATTTAAAAAAAAACTGTATCCGAATATTGATAATTTTCAGTAAAAGAAAACAAAATCTCACAGAATTACATATAAGTGCCGATTTAAGAATTTAAAAATTTCTCAATAACGATAATACCTTTTTTTTTATTCTCATATGTGAAGATAAACATGTTTTCAAATGTGTATACATATAGATGTTTTGAACCAGGAAAAACATTAATATTGAAATAATACTTTTATTAACTATGTTATGAATGCTATTTATTCTTATCGCTATTTTGAGGTGTTTTCCCTTGATCTTGCTATCTGAGAATTTCCCATCTCACGCTAGTAGAGTGAGATGGACAATTATCGCCAGTAACTAAGCGTTGTCAAGGACGCACGTACGTAATATTATTGCTGTTATAACTTCTGCTTAATGACGTCGCATTACCAAATCCTTG
>MJUT01005821.1:9492-51322 GCA_002080005.1 Gigantidas platifrons
AAAAAACAACAAAAAATTTAGGCCTTTTTGTTTATGCCCTCCGGATGTAATGTTTGTAACTCGCGGATCCAAATACTCACTCTTTTTTGTCTTTGATTTTCTTTCCAACTTGGATTGTTGTCAATGATATAAATTTTGGATCTACCAAAGTCATCCAATGAGTGTCCCGGCGACACAAAGTGTTGACTCATGGGCAAGAGCGTCTTTTTCGCAAGGTCACTTCTGTGTCTATTCATGCTTTTGTTGAATGGTTGGACACTTTCTCCTACGTATTGCGACCCGCAGACGTGACAGTCAAAGAGGTAAACCACATTAGGTGTTTTGCAATTGACATTGCAAAAGATATTATACTCCTTTCCTGCCGTCTTGCTATGGAACACTTGTGCGTGTTGCAATTGGAGACAGCACTTGCAACGCATGTCACCACATGGTTTACACTGGCCGACCGTCGATGAAGGTCTAGATACTGCAGCTCTGACCAGTGTATCCTTGATGCTTTTAGGTCGCCGGAACGCTACAACTGGTGGTTCAGGGAACAACTTGGTCAGCGTTTCACTTTTTTCAATTTGTTTCCAATGATGACGGACGATACATGAAATTTTCTCTAAAGAAGGATGGTAAGTGAGGACAAAGGGAACTCGGTTGTTGATCTTTTTTTCTTTGTACTCCAGGAGGTCATTTCTGTTAGTTTCACTGGCTTTTGAAAACCCACTCTCTATAACTCTGTCATTATATCCCCGTCTCTTCAAATGATGGCGTAAATCTCCTAGTCTGTGCTAGGTGGTTTCAACAGTGGAGCATATTCGTTTTACCCTAATGGCTTGCCTGAATGGGATACTTTTAAAACAGTGCTTAGGATGGCAACTACTGGGTGAAAGGTATTGCTGTTTGTCTGTGGGTTTAGAGTATAAATCAGTTGTCATGTTCCCCTCTTTGCCGTGGTGGTAGTATCAAGGAAGGATATTTTGGTTTTCGATACTTCGTGTGTGAATTTTATAGACGAATGGATACTGTTGGCATGTTCGAAAAAATCATCAAGCTCTTTATCGCTATGTATCCACTTCATGTCAACGTCATCTATAATCCGGAACCATGAAAGAGGTTGCTTAAGTGTAGAGAGGAGTAATCGTTCTTCAAGGTCCCCAATAAAAATGTTGGCATAGGAGGGTGCCATTTTGGTTCCCATAGCTGTCCCATTTATTTGAAGATAGTGGTATCCGTCAAAAGTACAATTGTTGTTTTTAAGAACCAGTGTAAGCATCTCCACTAAACATTCTGTCGGAGGTTCTTGAACTTTTCGTTGTTCCCATATTTTTCTGCATGTGGCAATTCCGTCGTTATGGGGAATGTTCGCGTAGAGGGAAGTTACATCCAGGGTCACAAGCGTGGTATTTTCTGGAATTGTAAAATTTTCAATTTTTATCAAGTAGTCGGTAGTATCTTTGATGTGTAATGGAAGGTTTTCAACGAACGGCCGAAGGTGAAAATCAATAAATTCCGATATCTTTTCAGTTGGGTGACCATTGGCTGACACAATCGGTCTCCCCGGGTTTTTTCCTTGTGAATTTTAGGTAGCAGATAGAAACGGCTTGGCTTGGGATCTTCTGGAGAAAGGTACTCAATGGTCTTATCGTCTATGTGGCCACGAACATGCATAGCCTCTATGGCTCTCTTGATCTTCTGCGCAAAATCCAGTGTAGGGTCAGAATCTAATTTTTCGTAGAATCGACAGTCGGACAGTTGTCTTTCTGCTTCTTGTAAATATGTCGTTTTGTCCATGACTACTACTGCACTCCCTTTATCTGCTGGTTTCATAATAATATCATCTCTTTCCTGTAAATCCCTAAGGGCTGATCTTTTTGCCTGTATTAAGTTGTCGTTCTTTGGGACATGTACGTCAACATTGTGTTTGATATCTGACCTAATTAGGTCAATGACCGATTCTAGCCTGGTATTTTGTTAGGTTTTGGGATCCAATTACTTTTCATGACAAATCTAGGAATATCAATGACATCCTTTACGTCCGATTCGTCTATTGATAGGTCTTCACTGGTTTCTTTCTTTGAATGAACATATTCTTTAATTCTAAGGCGTCGTGCAAATTGATCCAGGTCTTCATCGAGTTCACAAACATTTATTTTAGGATGATTTGGAAAAAAATTTAAACCCTTAGAAAGCAATGATGATTCGGCTGAATTTAGGGGTTTACTGGAAAAATTGACAACCACGTTATATTTTCTTTTCTCTGCTTTCGTTTTCATTCTGAAGCGTCGTGTACGCGTCTTCCTCACCACTGTGTCCTCGGTGGAATCAATTGGAGTCTTGGGTTTGATTCCATCCCTTTTAAACTTTGTGTCTCGTTTCTTCGAAAATATGGTGTCTTCTAATTTTTGAATTTCATCTAGACGACGGCATATGTGTGTAAAATCGTCTGTCGAGAGTTTTACCTCACTGGTTTTGAGCAAATCCGAAAATATTTTTTCGAGACCTTTCTTTTGGTATGAGGCATCGTCCAAAAGGAGTTTCGAAAGTCGCGTTGAACATTCAAATAAAATTGTATCCCAGCGTCGGTAATAGTTGTTAGTTTTGAGTTTGTGGCGTTACTTTGATTTTCAATGCTTTTGGTACTTTGTTCACCGAAATGTAGCAACAGAGATTTTTTATGTGATGGTCAATTTTAATTAGATTTTTTTTTATATTTCTTAGATCTTTGAAATAAAAGTTGTAATCCATGAATATAGGTATATACGGATTGTATGCGAAAAATAGTTAGTTTTGATACCAGGAGTTTGTGGCGTTACTTTTTGGTACTTTGTTCACCGCAAAGTAGCATCATTTTTTTTTCTTTCTTTTTATCAATATGGTACTTTGTTCTCCGAAAAGTTGCGTCAAATATATTTTATATGATGGTAAATTTTAATTAGATTTGAATTAGATTTTGTTTGACATTTTTTAGATATATATATATATACATATTTCAAATTATGAAGGTCCGCGGTCCGTAACAATTTTCTATTGACTTCATGCTTTACATCCAGTGCTAGCTGTGCCCAGATATCCTAGTTGGAAGTGACCCTATGTTTACTAAGTTTATACTGTGGCACATAAGGTAAAAAATTAAAGCAAATTAAGCTGCATGCTTTAAACATTGTGAAAGTAGAACTAATTTTTTTGCAGGCGAAATCCCCGTTGTTTTTATTTCCTTTCGGAAAACAAACATAGAAACTTTAATTCATGTCAATGTGAACCATGCCACATTTGTTCTAGTGAAATATATTCCAGTTTGAACAAATGCTCTATGCAATTAGATTCTGGCAGAACTAATTTCATACAAATTTGTACGGTCAAACTTGGATTCAACGGTAACCGTTATGAAAAGGAAAGATTACCTGTGTACGGAAAATGACTGCTTAATCAAGATCGGTAGATCTATATTGTCAGGTGCGGTCAGTACTGATACATTTATTACTATTACCGATTCCAAAGTGATTAATTGGTAAAAATGGTGATCACTTTATAATGCTATGGTGTTTTCTTTACAGTTAAATTGTTAAACATTCAATAATTTTTCTTTGGCAAGGTGATCCTTTGCCATCACTTGGCGTCCGTCGTCTGTCATCCGTTATCTTATCTTTTCCCATTTGAATATTCTCCTCGGAAACCGCTTTGCCAAATGAGGTAAAAGTTGGTAGGAAACCTCTATGTACTATTCTCTATCAAGATTGTCTAATTCGTCCCAATCCGTTGACAAGCATGACCAACATAGGCAATTCTTGTTTCTGGTTGGTCAATTTCTCTGTAAACGCTTGGCCAAATGAACCGAAACTTGGTGTGAAGCTGCTATGGAAGGTTTGCTATAAGGATTGCTCATCTTGTCTCGAACCATTAACAAACATGGCCGCCATAGGCAATTCTTATTTCTGGTTGGTCAATTTCGAAGAATCTTCTCTGAAACCGCTTTGCGAAATGAACCGAAAACTTGGTAGGAACTATCTATGGAAGGGTCTGTATAGAGATTGTTCTATTCGTCCCAATCCCCATGGGTAATTATTGTTTCTGTTTGCTAAGTTTCTAAAAATCGTCTGTGAAGCCTATTGGCCAAATGACCCAAAGCTTAGTAGGAAGCATCTATGGAAGATCCTCTATAAAGATTGTTCATTTCGTTCTGATCCGTTAACACACATGACCACTATAAGCAATTATTCTTTCTGGTTAGTCAATTCATAAAAATCTCTTCTCTGAAACTATTTTGCCAAATAAATCAAAATTTTAAGGTAAACATCCATGGAATGTCCTCTATAAGATTTCATCCCGATTGAACAAAAACATGGTCGCTATTGGTAATTCGTGTTTCTATTTGTCTGAAATAAACAAACATCTTCTGGGACATCAAGGAACAATGAACTGTTACATGGTAGGAATGATGTATGCTGTATTTCGTGCCGATGATACAACTAATATGACCGCCATATGCAGCTCTTGTTTACCACTGTTCAATTAAAAAAATCTGCTCTAAAATCATTTGGTCAAATTAATTGATTAATTGATATTTCGGAGAAAACACATATGGAATGTTCTCTATGCAGTTTTGTCAAAACAAAATGACAGGTGAGAGACACAGACTCAACCAACTGAACATCTAGTATAAGTAACACCTACAAAGTAAAATAATGATAAAAAAAATTTTCGTGAAAGAAAATTGATTGTTAAACTTCAGTAATGTGATACTATTGAATAAGCTTGTATTGACCACTGTCTGCATTAGTGAAGTAAAATCGAGTTCAAGAAACCCGTCAATCAAGTAGGGAGAGACTAGTATTGAACGAGCTTTTGAAAGATCCTATGCAGAATCGATTGCATAACCACGTCTTAACCCTAACCTTAACCATAAACCCTAACCCCTACCCTAACCCTAACCCTAATCCTAACTCCCTAGGTGAAAAAAGTATTTATAATTAGATAATAGGTATATATGACCTACAATAAAAATGTATCGAGGGTAATAATTTATCAAATATGTATTATTGTAATAAAATTACATCTAATGTTGATTAAATTATTGTTATGACCCCCTGAGGGCACTACCATAATGGTAAAATATTTATTGACCATATATTTTAATGTCCATTTTATATTCGTCATGGATATTTTTTAATGTAGGCTGCAAGCAAAATACACTATTTTAGTGAGAATGTTCCAATACTGTTAATTACCTAAATGTTGTGACAGATTATATATACCGCAATATTGAGGCTCCAGAAAGGTCGAATCTGGCCTGAGACCTTGGGTCTTCCAGGAGACGACTGTCAACCTGTAAGGGTTTTAAAACGACTTACCACCTCCGACCTCCAAAATTCACCAAAATCGACGGATTCTAATAATTGCTTTAAAAAGATACAAATTGCCGAATAAAGTAATTCCGATAATAATTGTTTTTAAAATGTACAAATTACCAATAAAAGTTCTCAGTTGGGATTGAGTCATCTAAATGCAGCTAAAATCAGTAAAATGTCACATCTAGCCTGAAGCAATTTGTTATCTTGTTATCTTTTTAACTCAATAATGATATTTATTTTCAATGCGTCATCTAGCTCTATTTAATCAATTTCCATATAGGACAAATCAATGTAATCTCTGAACTTTTAACCAAATGAAAAATTAATCTGATATCCATACCTAAATATTTATACAACTTATATTTATATAATAGTTACTGATATGGTGGGCAATATCGGGATATATAGATTGCCCAAGGGTTGTGGTACGGATCAGTTGAAAATATATTGTCTGAGCCTGAGGCGAAGGCAATATCATTTCCACTGGTCCGTACCATGACCCAAGGGCAGTCTGGATATCCTGATATTGCCCTCCATATCAGTAACTATTGTGTTTATTGCATTGAAGAATAGGATTGTTTAATTGCACATAAATATTTCAACCTACAGAGTATTCTCCCTTTGTGTTAAATCTTATTTTCCAAACTTCTGATATATTTTGAGATCTCAATGTTTTATTTGAAAAAAATAAATAAATGATATTTTACAATATTAAAGAAAACATATATTTCAGACAAAACAATTACTAATTTTTGATATTATTAAAACAAAATTAATGAATTTAAAATTTGGATTATACCATGTTACACATGTTAAAAGATTTATAATATAATCTAATTTGATTCAAATTTGGTTTTATTTGTTATATTTGAACAGTTACATAAGGAAACAAATTAACTAGGTAAAATGATAAATTCTTGAAATAGATATTGAAGATAATGAAACTGTACGCATCGTGAGATCGAAATTAGTATTGAAAATTCATTTATGTATTTATCTTGTGTAAAACCTATAGAGTATTCTCCCATTGTTAAAAATCGTTTTTCCCAAAATTCTGAAATATTTTAAAATCTAAGCATTTTATTTGAAACACAAAGTAATGATAGTTTACAATATTATAAACACCATATATTACTAACAAAACAATAAATATTTCAGATATGATTAAAAGAACATCTTAAATATAAATTTTGGATTATACCATGGCACACATATTCAAAAGTTTCTTATATAATCTGAGTGTAATTCAATCCCACCAAATGCACGAACGGTCCAAAAACCGTATACTGACCAGTAGTACTAGTCCATACACGGTTTTTGGACCGGTCGATCAGCATTCAAGTCTATAGCGTGGGATAGTGAAGGTCACGTGTAAACTGTTTAGCCAAATGTATGATTTTTATACTGATATGCAATAAAATACAATATTACATTATGTTTGCGGAAACCATACTAATAATTATTTAAACACACACACACGCACACGCACACGCACACACATACGCACACGCGCACGCACACGCACACGCGCATCCACACGCGCACGCGCACGCACACGCACACACACGCGCAGGCAGGCAGGCAAGCAGGCACGCACGCACGCACAGTACTTGACCATATACAATGGTCTTTTTTACACGATTCCGTTCGTTTATTAAGTAAAATACATTCTATAATTGGGACATTTTTCAAGACAATGCACGACAAAATACAATTATTACCCTCGATACATTTTTATTGTAGGTCATATAAACATATTATCTAATTATAAATACCTTTTTCACCTAGGGGGTTAGGATTAGGGTTAGGGTTAGGGCAGGGGTTAGAATGAGGGTTAATGTTAGGGCTAGGACGTACTTATGCAATCGGCTCTCCATAGGATCTTTCAAAAGCTCGTTCCATACTACTGGGGAGATTAAGCTCACTGTTTATAGCATGTTTATAGCATGTCCCTGATAATTCAAGGTGACAGTTAAGGCAAATTTATCATCAATCCCTTTATACAGGGAACTTGGCCCATCAAACTAGTTTAAGCCTGCAACTTTTTATTGAAGTGCCTGTACCCATCCAGTAAATTTTACACTTAATTCAAGTGTATTAGGGTGTCGAGTTTTCCTCGTTGTGTCATTTTTCAATTATATCTTGGAACTGTTTCGACAGTGTCGTGTTTTTTGTTTTTCATTGCATTGGAATAATTGGAGTTATGAGACATTGCCAAGAAACCAGCAGCTGTGTTCACAAATATACTTAATACATTGTAGGTATGCCCATGGAGGCGAAACAACTCGATAAACAATCTGCAGCTGTGTTCACCAATCTAATAAAAGAAGAAAGCTACCCACAGTTTGAAGCCCGTGCTATGTTACTGGGGGAAAAAGGGACGGGTAAAACAACTGTAGCAAGATTTCTTGTGGGAAAAGGGCCAACGAAAGTCAGAATATCAACTGAAGGCATAGATCTTTATACTGCTCTCGCATTTATTGACCGAGAGACAGATGAATGGCTGAATGGTAAACAAGGTTAGTAATTGTCGATTGTTACTTTGCAACGAAGTATTTACTAATAACCCAAATAGATGATAGTGTAAAATAGGTGGAAAAATATTAAATAAGAATATACTTCAATGGATAAAAAATGGAAATAGAGATAAAAGTCCCAATTGTATTTAG
The DNA here is from genome assembly GCA_002080005.1 of Gigantidas platifrons. Lineage (NCBI taxonomy): Eukaryota > Metazoa > Mollusca > Bivalvia > Mytilida > Modiolidae > Gigantidas > Gigantidas platifrons. The sequence continues at coordinate 17,498 of MJUT01005821.1, forward strand.
CATGAATTATCTTTTAAATGAGTTTCAATCTTGTACAGACTTCAGGTTCTACAGCGTATGAAACACGCTTGTGTTTAAACAGTAAAGCATATATACTGCAGAAGGGAAAATGTTTTTAATCCTTCGATGACATACTGAGTAATGGAGATGATGTTGTGAATGACATGCATCATCATTGTGTTATACAGAACCAAATATACACAAAGATAGACCAAGTGGTTTGTGAGGTCTAATGGCATAGATGTCAAAACGGACATTAATCATTGTGATATATAGATTCAAGTTTTCCTTAGGGGGGATAATATATCTCATCTTTAGGTTCTATAATTTCAACGTAATTGGAGTCTAAGGTTTAAGGTAGGCTGCAATAGGGATAATATAAGAATCAGGAATAAACATTGTATCTTGCATGGCAGTTGGTTCTATTCAGAGCATTGTGAAATTAAAATTAAATTTTAGTTCTTGAAAATCAACATTTCAGATAAGTTTAATAAATCAGATGAGCTAAAAAACAACCATACATTTCTGTAACCAGACAAACAATACCTGAAATATGGAAGAATATGATTTCAAAATATTTGAAATAAAGCTTTCATAGATATTAACAACAGAGAATATAGCATACATAACTGGTCCATTTTCTTTCATATTTGCAGTTTGATTTATTTTAATTTGTGTGGTTATTTGCAACATTATATGTAATAGGTGTGGCATATTCATGTCAGAATTGTTAAAGCATATAACCAACCAGTGTATATTTTTCTTTTCCATGCAGATTTTATATTGGATGATGTCATAGTTAGTAGATCTCTGAGGCAAGCCATGGATGCAACTAACCCAGAGGTGTCTGACACTCCTGTCGCCGGGCTCTTAAGTAATCTCACAGAATCTTCTCTGCATGCATCAGAAAACATAGACTTGTCTGTCCTTACAGCTGCCGGGAACTTTATCAAACTGCAACAATCATCACTGCATGAACCAGAAAACAAAGAGATGTATGTCCCTACTCCTTCCAGGGCCTTTAGCCAACTGCAACAATTATCGCTTAATGAACAAGAAAACAAAGACGTGCCTGTCCCTACAACTGTCATGGCCTTTAGTAAGCTACAACAATCATCACTGAATGAATCAGAAAGCAAAGAGGTGGCTGTCCATATTTCTGCCACGACCTTTAGTAATATGGAACAATCATCACTGAATGAACCTGAAAACAAAGATGGGTCTGTCCCAACTGCTTTCGTTGCCCTAAGTAAATTGGAACAATCCTCACCCGGTGAACCAGAAAACAAAGATATGTCTGTCCCTACAGCTGCCAGGGCCTTTAGTAAACTGCAAAAATCATCACTGCATGAACCAGAAAACAAAGATGAATCTGTCTCTATTGCTGCTGGGGCCTTAAGGAAACTAGAACAATCACCACTGAATGAATCAGAAAACAAAGAGGTGTATGTCCCTACTGCTGCTGGGGCCTTAAGGAAACTGGAACAATCATCACTGTATAATCAAGAAAACAAAGAGGTGTCTGTCCCGGCTACTGTCATGGCCGTAGGTAAAATGGGCCAATTGCCACTGCATAATACAGAGAACAAAGAGGTGTCTGTCCCCACCGCTGTCGGGACCGACTGTAGACTGGAACAATCATCGATACATAATCCAGAAAACAAAGAGGTGTCTGTCCCTACTGCTTCCAGGGCTTTAAGTGAACTTGAACAATCAGCACTGCGTGGTCCAGAAAACAAAGAGATGCAGGTACCTAGTGTTGCCAGCGTTGTTAGAAAGCCAGACATAATTGATAGTTTCAAGTCGTTCTTTCGAGTAAAAAAGGATGTAAATGAGATCAAAATATCAGTAACACAGGAACAATTCTTGAAAAAGTCATGGAAAGTCAGCAAGAACAAATTACACCAGAGAAAACTAGTTCCAGTAATGATTTGGGATTTTGGTGGACAAGATGTGTTCTACAGTACCCATCAGACTTTTCTTACATACAGAGCAATATATATGCTAGTCTTGGATGGTAGTAGGAACCTAGATGAACTGTGTACCTTTGAACAGTACCTTCCAGGAAAGGGTGGAGCTAAATCACAAAGAGGTAATATTTGTTTTATGCATATGATGTTTAATTATTCTAACATGACACGAAATATTACCAGTATATACAAATTATACAGTATAGTATTTATTTATTTGAACATGCTTTAAAATAGCTATCAAAGTGCGACAATGTGGCAATGTGTTCTGGACTGTTTTATATCGTGTGCAATTCATTTATGTCTACAATACATGTATAATGTTGTTATTCTGTAATGTTGAAACATCGAAAGAACCTCCAAATTATGCTGCAAAGAGCAGAAACAAACACCATTTTAAGTGTGTTTTCTTTCACATCCGTGTTTAGACTGTTCCCTTTTCTTACCATATACTCAACATGAATCATGTACCAGGAAAGCTGTATAATGTACTATTCTAGAATGACACTGAGTTCCCAAAATCACACGATTACATGATAAAATTATATTTTACTTTAAATACAAATTTACTATCTCCTTGATGCAGGATATTACTGATCATGCCAACTGAAAACACAGAAAAAAAAGTTTAAGCAGTGATGTTCAGCAATTCCATCTATATCAACAAAACGAACGATCACCTCTCATCTGAAATCTTATGATGAATGGGGACGTTGGGGTTGTGAACGTATTGTAGTGGCATTTACAACTATCTATGCCATCAATGCCTATCACCACTAAAGTTGTGAGTTCGAATGACACTCACGGTGAGGTGTAATCGATGCAACAGTATCTGATAAAGATTATCAGTGGCTTGCCGCAGGTTTGTGGTTTTCTTCGTGTATTCCGGTTTTATCCACCGCCATGATGTAGCTCAAGTATTGTTCAAAGTGGGGTTAAACCTCATAACGTTAACTCTTCGTATTAAAGACAATCAATATACAACTATGGCCTTCATGAAAAGTTAATATCCAAAATTATCAAATTGAGAAGGAGTTACATTAAAAAGCCTGATCACTAATATACAATATACGTGATCCACGAAGTTTGATATACTATTAATAATAATGAATCATCAGTACATATTATAGACATTATAACTCCATGGAGAGATACAGACTCTAAAGTGTCTCCAGTATTTATTGATCATCCTACTTTTGTTTTCCAGATTATGTCAGATTTTGGATCAATACAATAGTCAGCTACTGCAAAGGTAGTGGAGAAGGATATCCTAAAATCATGGTTATTTTGACACACAAAGATAAAATAGAAGCGGTGAGTTCTGATTTTCGTGATATCCATCAAGTTAAGTACAATGTATAAGTCGATGATGGGCATTGTGTATTGGTAAGTTAGGCAGAACATGAGAATAAGGTCGCATGAGTAAGTTAAAGACAGTGTGTTGATAAGTTAGTCTGAACATGAGAATAAGATCTAAGGAGTAAGCTACAGGCAATGTGTGTGTGTAAGTTCGTATGTATATGATGATAAGGTCTGGGGAGTAAGTTACAGGCAGTGAGTGTTGATGAGTTAGTCTGAACATAAGGATAATGTCTGATGAGTAAGTTGCAAGCAGTATATTGTGTAAGCTAGTCTGAACATGATGATAAGGTCTGAGGAGTAAGTGACAGGCAGTGTGTGTGTAAGTTAATCTGAACATGAAGATAAGGTCCAGGAGTAAGTTACAGGCAGTGTGTGTGTAAGCTATTCTGAACATGATGGTAAGGTATGAGTAGTAAGTTACAGGCAGTGTGTCTGTAAGCCAGTCTGAACATGATGAGAAGGTCCAAGAGTAAGTTACGGACAGTGTGTGTGTGTAAATTAATATGATAATGATAATATGGTATATGTAGTAAGTTATAGGTCGTGTGTTGGAATTATTAAATTAATCTGAACATGAGAATAAGGTCTGAGGTGTATGTTATAGACCGTGTTCTGGTACGTTATTCTGGGCATGAGGATAAGGTCTGTCTAGAAAAGTATCTTTTGTTGACAGTGTGTGACTATTTTTATATTACGTTTTATTATCTTTATGTTAACATCCTAATGATCTGGTAAGCGTTAGCGCGTCACTTTTCAATACTTATCACGCTTATTTATCAAAAGTTTCTTCTTTTTGACAGAGTGCTGTAAGCAATAAACGACTTGAGATATTCAGTGAAATCAAGAAAATGTTTGAAGGTACTCCAGTAGCGTCACATTTGGTCATCGATGATCAAATATTTGTCAACGCTACAGACAAGAATGATCCTGAAATGGAACAAATAAAGAAAACTATTATTCAACAAGCCAAGCATCAACCAACATGGGGTCAAAACCTTCCAAAGTGTTTCTTGCCACTAGAGTTAGAGATTGCAGCCCTAGTTCGTAAAGGAGTTGCTTTGATTACAGTGGATGACATGAAGAAAATAAACTCTCAACAGGCTATTCGTCCATTAACCGACACTGAATTGAAAGTTTTTCTGAAATTTCAACACGCCGTTGGTACAATTCTATATTTCGATGAATTAAACTTGGATCAGCATATCATACTTATGCCAACACATCTGATTGATGCCTTCAAGTCCATTATTACTGACAAGATTTTCTGCAAGGGAGATAGAAAGAAAAAACAAGTATTGGAAATAATGGATAGGAAAGGAATTATCTTGAAACACGATGTTGATGAAATATGGAAAAATAAAAAATACTCAAAGTTTAAGAAGGAAAAAGACTATCTTTTAGCAGTTATGACACATCTTGATATCTTGGTAGAACCTAAGCGATATGATCCGAACTCCCACAGTCGTTTACCAACAGATTACTACTACGTAGCAAGTATGATACGTAAATTAGATAATACAGGATATCTTCAGTCTCCTGACTTCTCTCAGAGAAATATAGCCATAGTCTTTGATATGAATGGTACAATTATACCTCCAGCCTTATCCTTCAGATTCATCAGCTATTGTTTAAGTATATGGGGGGTGAAGACATATGGAGAAACCAATGAACTTATGCTGTTCCATAAATCTGCTGTTTTCACAATAGACCCGTCGCTTGATATGTATGTTCAGTGTGAAGATGAGCATATAATCGTCCGCCTTGTACATGTTAGAAACAGAGTAATGATCATCAGTGATCTTGCGTCTAGTATTCGTGAATGTTTGATATCTGCTCTACACAAGATAAGTCGGTTGTATATCAACACTAGTAGTGATAGGACAGAAGTAGACGTAGGATCATTAAGGTTAAAACTATGCTGTAGTTCACCATACGATCCTTGCTTTCTTCCATTAGAGGAAAGAATACTTGATGGTATCTGGTGGTGTCCATCACATCACATTGAGATGGGAAAAGGTGTGTTGTTATCCTGGTTAGCAGAAAAGGTCAGTTTGTATGTATGACAAAAAATTAGCTTAAAGGTATGGCGATAACACGATGTTTTTTTATTAGAAAGGATATATTATATTTCAGAGTGAGTAGTAACTCACAAACAGTATACTGAGTAGTAACTCACAAACGGTATATTTTTATTATAAGAAGTAACTCACACACACTTTATTGGTATTGTGAATAGTAACCCAGAAAGGATATTTGTTTAGTATATTGATATTGTCTAATTACAAGTAGGGTTTAATGATTTATATTCTGATGAAATGTAAAACCAATGGACCATCTCTTTGGTGCTGTGTATGAAGAATCAATAGATTATCATATATGTTGAAGCATAAGACCAATGGACCATCTCTCTGGTGCTGTGTATACATAATCAATAAATGAACATACAAGATAAGAGGGATTTTGATAATGGTTTAAATATGAAAAACAAATATCAAACAAATTTCACAATATATTTTGCTGAAATGTGACAGAGAAATCGTCTCTTCGGAATCTTTTTATTGACACTTTGAAGATTTTGCATATTTATATATGTTTGGTGCGAAAATGATATGTACAAGTAAGTCTAACTTGTTTTGCAGATAATTACATCTTCTGCACAGGTTTTTATAACCTCTCTCTTGTGTGGAATGTATCCACAATTCTCCATTTTCGTTATTTGTTATCAAATATCCAATTCAGTAATTATATGGAGTTGAGTTGACTGATTACTCGCTCTAAGTCTATGTTAAAATGCTCATCTTAATTTTTTCAGGAAAATCAGGCTTGTAAACCATGATGTCCAGGTACTGTACATTTATAATGAGACAGGAAAACCAGGATGTCCAGGTAATGTACATTTATAATTAGACTTGTAAACCAGGTGGTCCAGGTAATGTACATTTACTATGAGACAGGTAAACCAGGACGCCCAGGTAATGTACATTTATAATTAGACTTGTAAACCAGGAGGTCCAGGTAATGTACATTTATAATGAGATAGGTAAACCATGATACCCAGGTAATGTACATTTATAATTAGACTTGTAACCCAGGATGTCCAGGTAATGTACATTTATAATTAGACTTGTAAACCAGGAGGTCCAATGTAATGTACATTCATAATGAGACAGGTAAACCAAGATGTCCAGGTAATGTACATTTATAATTTATAAAGAACAAAGACACCAGTACAAAACCAAGATGTAACTGGACAACGCTTAATTTTGTTTAAGCACAAATTTAACTGGACAAATCCTAATTTTGTTTAAAACACAAACTTTAACTGGACAAATCCTAATTTTTTTTTCAAGCACAAACTTTGACTGGACAAAGCATAATTTTGCTTAAGCAGAAACTTTAGAAGGACAACGTCTAATTTGCTTAAGCACAAACTTTAACTCGATAAAGCCTATTTTTTCTTTAAATATATACTCTAACTGGACAAAGCCTAATTTCTTTAATAACAAACTTTATCTGGACAAGCCTAATTGTGGTTAGAAACAAGCTTTAGCTGAGCAAAGCCTAATGTTGTTTAAGCACAAACTGTAACTAGACAAAACCAAATTTTGTTTAAGCACAATATTTAACTGGACAAAGCCTAGTTTTGTTTAAGCAAAAACTTTAACAGGACAAGACCTAATGTTGCTTAAGAACACACAATAATTCGACAAAGCCTAATGTTGCTTAAGCATAATCCTTATCTGAACAACGCCTAGTGTTGCTTAAGCATAATCTTTAACTGAACAAAGCTTAATGTTGTTTAAGCACAATCTATAACTGCATAAAGCCTAATTTTGTTTAAGCACAAACTTTGACTAGAAGAAGAACAATTTTATGTAAGCACTAACTTTAACCCGATAAAGACGAATTTTGCTTGAGCACAAACTTTAACTGAACAAAGCCAAATTTTGTTTAAGCTCAACATTTGACTAGAAGAAGACCATTTTTGTTTAAGCACTAACTTTAACAAGGCAAAGCCGAATTTTGCTAAAGCACAAATTTTAACCATACAAAGTATAATTTTGTTTAGGAACAAACTTTAACTGGACAACACATAATGTTGTTTAAGCACAAACTTTGACTCCTCAACAAAGCCTAGTGTTGCTCAAGCATAACCTTTAACTGAGCAAAGCCTAATTTTGTTTAAGCATAACCTTTAACTGAGCAAAGCCTAATTTTGTTTAAGCATAATCTTTAACTCGACAAAGCCTAATGTTGCTTAAGCATAATCTTTCACTGAGCAAAACCTAATTTTGTTTAAGCACAAACTTTAACTCGACAAAGCCTAATGTTGCTTAGGCATAATATTTAACTAAGCAAAGGCTAATTTTGTTTAAGCACAAACATTAACTGGACAAAGTTTAATTTTGTTTAAACACAAATTTTAACTGGACAAAACCTAATTTTTCTTAAGCACAAACTTAACTACACAAAGCCTAATTTTGTTAGCCATAGTTTCGACATATAAGTAAAGTGCTATAGTTGGCATGTCATAGGCTATCGTGTAGTATAAGAGTATTATGTAAGACCTCCAGTATAGCGTTACTGTATTTTGCGCAGCTTATGAATATCTCCATTTTATTTCACATGCACCAATTATTTTACTGATTTCAACTATTGTCATCAAAGGTTGCAGGATGTGGTCAGAACAGTTAAAATAAGACTGGCAAACAGTTTTGCTGTTTTACATTTATTTTTACGTATTTTATTTTGTAACCAGAATCAACCTGAACGATGTCGGTATTGTAATCGCTATTGTATGTTGTGTTTGTTAGCTTTTCACATTCCAATATTTTTTTCTCTCTGAAATTACTTCAGAACATGGAAAAATATTTAGGAGATACGTGGGTGACATTTTTACTTGTTTAAGCATTTTAGTATGGCAGCTGGAAAAGGGTATATTTTATGCGATCTGATTGATATCATTTTATATAATTATAAATAAAAACATTTATGAGACACCACAGGTGTGAAGAAATTGCAACAGGATACGATCATTAGTACTTTTCTATGTTGATCAGAAAGCCAACATGGCCACCACCACAACACAAAGTTACGACATAGTACCCTAATGAGAAAATATTGTATATGCATAGTTCCTGCCATCAGTTGGGGATGTTTACAATTGCGGTTGCATGTGCAACACAATACTGTTTTCCGTTTATAATTGATTTCAAAATTACTTCTTTTTTTTCGGCATGAAAATGTGCTACAAAATGTAAAACAAAGCATTGCTTAATATTGGTGATGACTTTGGCAGAATTATGCCATTGCAAAAGATGACATCATATTTACATTTTCAGAGGACAACTTACACATTGGTCATTCTTTTTTATTTGTTTTTATATAGGTACGTCTCATATCTGCATAACTATATAATTAAAACTGATTTTTCAGGTTGCTTGCTTTACTTTGACTTATACTCGTTGTCCCTTATCGGACATAAGGCATCAACAATTTGTCTACTACTTTCAATTGTTGACGTTTCAGTAACTTAATATATATTTTACAGGGTGTGGTTGTTAACCCTACACCAATCCTACACACTGTTGGATCGGGTTTTCTTTCTGGGTTATCCTTCCCATAGATGATTGCATTCACCCTGCTCACAAGTTCCATCTACCTCGATTTTCTTTCAGGGTTATCTCCCTTAGGCTTTCACTTTCCCAAGTTATCTTCAAGGCAGTGGAGATATCTAAGCCATAGCGGGAACCCTCTTCTGTTATCCAGACATTACGTCTGTTGCCCCCTGCTCACCAGGGGGGTGGGGAAGTAGGTTTTTGAGCAGGGATGTTTTAGGTAAGTAGGTTTTTTATTTGATCATATTTCAATAATTTAGAAAATATTTTAAAGTTCTTTGATGAAACCACTGAACCATTTAAGTATTGATCGGAATTTTTGGTCGGATCATGAAGAAATAACCTCAATCAGGTTTTACACACCGGGTAAATTAATTCAAATATTTTTTGTTATGATATTGAAAAATATATTTATTTCTTTTTCAAAATAAGGCAAACAATTGGAAATAAATTTAAATAACCCCAAAGGTGCCTCATTTAAAGAACATCGCCTGATGAAAACGTCATGCGATGCCTTGGGAATGACGTCTATTTTTAGATTCAGTACATACGAAAATAACCCCATCTTTTCAAACCAATCAAAACACATATTTAATGACATGCTACTCTAAAATTTATTTATATGAAAATACAATAAACATAAATAGCGAATTGAGTGTGCAAGACACGTTTCTGGAATACTTTTCACGAGTACGCAGATAGATAAAAGATTGCAAAGTCAAATAATCTATAAAAAAAAACTGGAGCAGGAAATCCATAGGACCTAAACAAGATAAGTAAAATCAGCTAAGATAACAACATTGATTTAGGTCGGAGTACGTTGATTTGTACATTTAGTTCATGCTTGGTAAGAACATTTCTTAATTTTATTTTCAGTAACAAACGACGAATTTTTACAGCAGCGTCCTACTGATCGTCACATACAACGACTCTCGCTGGAATATAGCATCGATGAAGTTAGTGATCTCATGCTATATTCTGGATTGGAACACAAAGTTTGGAAGGCACTTAATTCCTCCAACGAATTCTCGGATGAGATGCATAAATACCTAGGACTAAAACATGTTGTGAGAAGAATGATTTTACATTCAAAGATTTAAAAACGTAATCGAAAAAGAAAAATACACAAACTGCACATATCATCTGTAAGGTAACATTAAAATAGTTAACATGTCTAGGTAGAACCCCTAGATGAGATAATGCGTACAACTATCAAATTTAGTCCGTGTTTTTTTAACTCTGAAGTAGTATGTGTTACATTAATCCTCTTTATTCTCTCAATTTGACCCATGAGGTAGTACTTACATAAATCGTCTTTGGACCGTAATTTTGAACCCTTAAATAGCATGTATACTTTAATCTTCCTTGGTCCCTAATTTTGAATCCTGCAGTAGTATGTGTACGTCAATCGTCTTTGGTCCGTAATTGTGAAAACTGAAGTAGCACGTATACGTAAATTGTCTTTGGTCCCCAATTTTGAACCCTTGAGTAATATACGTACGTCAATCATATTTGGTCCCTAATTGTGAACCCTGAAGTAGCACGTATACAATATCAAACTATTTTGATTTGGAGAGTATTCGGCTAGATCATTTGTACAGCATTTTTAGTCCCTAAATTGAAGTCAATAAATGCATACATTTTTGTTAATTACTGATAAATAGAGGTCGCTTGAGTCAAGAACAACATATCTATTATAAATTATTACTAGATTAATTGATGAACAAAATGATGCAAGGTGGAGAATAAAGTATATTTCTATTGGTGATCAATACATAGCAACTTATCTTTCTATAATTTTAGGTAATTGTTTACGTGGTTTGATAAGATTATGTGGTGTGCAGTACATTATATGTCTATCTTTTTATTAGATCTATATTACAACTAATTTTATGTAAGAGTTATCTAACCTTAAGTTCAACTGATCTGCCTGTTACATGTAATTATATATATTTTGCTACACACTGCTTGCTAACATGATTGTTAGGTAGATTATTGTCTTTTAATATTCATTCAATTCATTACAGGTCTTTCGTGACAAATTCATAGATTTTGGTAAGTAGAATATTTATATTGTTCGATAATGAACATATATCAAAAGATAATCTGGATTGACCAAACAAATATAGAAGCAAAAAGGCAAGACTTCAGCAAAACACAACTAAAGATCGAACAATACAAGATGAACGCTTTCAATATGCAGGCTCGAAAAGCGTAATCAAACATCAAGCATAAGAGCATCACAATTTTACAAAGAAGAGTTTGAAGATGCCAAAGGCGTAATCAGAATCTGTAAATGGAAGGACAGACAACACAATATTGACCAATAGGAAAAACAGCGATCTACAAAACACATTAATTAAGCTAAAGATCGAGTAACACGAACCCCACTAAAAACCGAATGAATTTATAAAAAGAAACCCAAAGGATTGGATAGTGTAATTAAGCCACCATATAAGCAGGACCAGGAAAACCACTATAGGTAGAAGTAAACACTACTAGCACAAAATCAAGACCATGACAGCTACCATACGTAGAACTAACTCGTGCTATCATACAATAAAGAGCATTGCAGCTACCATGGGTAGAAGTAAATCCTACTATCATGAAATCATGACCATGACATCCACCATTGGTAGAAGTAAATCCTATATCGTACAATCATTACCATGACAGCCAACATAGGTAGAAGTAAATCTTACGATCATACAATCTTGGTCATGACAGCCACCATAGGTAGAAGTAAATACTACTATCATAATCATGACCATGACAGCTAGCATATGTAACTAGGACACAATGAATACCAAGACGCGCAAAAATACACCTTTTTCTATCTGTTTTGATAAAGACACCATTTTAATCCAAATTGCTTGAGTATGTATATTAATTAAGGTATTGTTATGCTAATTACTACATCATCATTTATTTGTAATTATTTGAGTAACGGTATGTATTTTGGCATTACTGGATCGTCAATTAATTAGAAACTATTTTTACATAGGACGTCTTAAAACAAACTGGTTATATTGTTTCTACGTTTAATAATTTTGGATTTGGAACCAGAAAAATGGGATCTTGTGTTGACAGACGAATATATTGATAAACTGGCACCTTTAATTGGAAGTCAGTCTTTACAGTTCCTTCTGGAGCTTGATATGACATTCCAAGACTGGGAACAAATTAAATACAAACAATCAGAGAGAGACTTAGTACGGATATATTGTGATATATTCGAAGCTTGGAAACAGAACTGTTATGCATATAGTGTAAAGCCAACATTGAGAGATATTGGAAGAGCCTTTGGTAACATTGGAAAACATATCAACATAGTTGAAAATGCATTGTTTGGCAAAACCTCAAATCCTCGTTTTCGCTGAAAAAATTATGTTTGCTTGTAAAGAGAACAGTATACAATGCAACATTAATACATTATATCATTTATTATTGTCTATGCATAGAAGACAAATATGAATAAAGTATGCTAGTATCATATATTATTATTTATGAATACATTATATCATTTATTATTGTATATATATAGAAGACAAACATGAATACATTATATCATTTATTATTATCTCTATATAGAAGATAAACATGAATACAAATCAAAATGTACATTACATCATTTATTATTACCCAACGCCCGGTATCACAAGATCGCAGGCCAGACATACCTACAGTCTTGGATTACAAGAATTCCCAAATTCAGTTAAGGTCATGACAACTCGAACTCCCGGGTCAAGTAAGAGCTTTGCGCATCCCGAATCTCCATGTCAGGTGAAGCTTTGACTATACGAACTCCAATGTCAGGTAAAAGCTTTGACTTCCTGGACTCGAACTCCCAGTTCAACTATCACATTTGTGTATCCGAAATCCCAGGTTAGGTGAAAGCTTTGGTCAACCGAACTCCCAGGTCATGTAAGAGCTTCAACTACTAGAACTTACAGGTCAGGTAAAATATTTGACCACTCGACCTACTAGGTCGGACAAATGCTCTCACCAACCAATCATTTATATCAGATAAGCGATTTGACCACCCGAATTCCAATGTCAAGAACAACGTTGACAAAAACTAGTCAGGCAGCATCTCGAACATCCCGTTCTTACAAGTCTAGGGATAAATCGGACAATAGGAACTCCCATGTCATGTAAATCCCGTGCAACAGAAACTCAACTTCTAGTGAATGCACAGACAACACTAATACACTGAGTCGTGGTAATGCTAACACAACATGAACGGTCATCACATAATGCACTTCCGACAGGTTTATTGTACTGAAATAGTAGACATTCCAACTTATCACAATAGATTATAGAAGCAAGAAAACAATTTCACGGGTTGAAGCTTAGATTGTATTAAGTAAACAAGCATACGATGGACATGGTGGGGGATTTTGACTTACAAAGCTTACGGATCGTCAACAATCACTCCAAGCACACCCTTGCTCATTTGGAGTTGCTGCAACTTGCTCGGTTTTCAGCTCTTTAGAGTAATGTACCACGTATTGAAGTACTTTTTCTAACATTATCCATTTGTTCTATCACATATCTCATGGAAGGGGTACCTAATTGGAAACTTAACTCCGAAAATCAACATACATTTATTGGAATATAAGAAAAAAGTGTCTGTTTGGAGATGTAAACCCTTGAACATTCTACTTTCACTTCTGCTCTAACACAAATTCTGGTGGTTACTTTCAAATATGGGCAATTGTTTTTTTCAACACCACAAGGTCATTCAATATGGGTTTAAAATTATCCTTAAATATGCTGGTTTCTGCTGACATTCAGTGTTTTGTGATATCTACTATGGCTTGTTATTTTTTTTCTAACAGTGTATGCATTCATTTCGTATTTTACGTTCTACGTTCTCATACATCTTCTGACTGGTTCCCGGATTTAGTGGTATAACACCTTAAATAGCATGGAACTCATTACAACCGCCATAACAGCCAGTTATGTAAGTGACTACTCATCCACAACCAATAGATTCTATTCTAGAAGAGTTTGAAAATACCAAAGGGGTAATAAGAATTCGGATATCGAAGAAGAACAGAAAACACGATGGCCAAAAGCGAAGGAACAAAAGGACAAACAACGATCTACAAAACAAACAGATCAAACTAAAGATCGAGTAACACGAACCCCATTTAAAAACTGGAAGTGAACTCAGGTGCTCCGGAAGGGTAGTAGTTCCTGCTCTACTAGTGGCACCCGTCGTGTTAATCTAGTTACAAACCCGGTGATAGGTCATGAATGAGGAAAGGACCGTGAGGTGCTGTACACATCAGTTAAATATTTACTGTGGTGTAATTTACCTCGTTGCTGTCATCTTTTGCGGACTATGAAATTTATATGTGTTGCTTCTCCACAAACCACGCAGCACAAAGGAGTATACTCGAACACATGTTGGGTCGGAATTATGATATTGCATCGTACGTCTACTAACGAACTGTTGTTTTAGTGAGCTGGCTCTACTAAATTCAACTAGGTATTTTGGTCTTGTACAATAAGAGTTTGAAGATATAAAAGGGGCAATCAGAAAGCGTATATCGAACAAGAAAAGACAACATAATGGCCAAAAGAAAAAGCACAGAAGAGAGCGCATGCGCGGAAGTGAGAAGACGACAAAATCTGGTGAGAAGAAAATATTCAATAAAAATCGTTCATCATCGTATTTAAATAACAAATTAGCATAATTCTACATTGATTCAGGACATCTTAGTGCACCGCTATGTAAGAGATATGACAGGTCAAGCTGTGTATCTGGCCCAAAATACCACTTTAACCGGAGAGCTCATATTTCCGCCATCTTGAATTTTTGACGAACAACACATGTCGCATAATAAATTATCAATGTATCTACACAAGTCCTACGTCGAAATAAAGGGAAAAAAACACACACGCCAGTAGTTCTCACAGACAGGAAGGGAAAGTGGCTTGAAAGGCAAATATCGCAACCCACACAAAAATAAGTCGTATGATGGGCAAAAGCAGTCAGACGTGTAGGGACGGCTACAAGTGGCTTAAATCCAACCTAAGGCAAACACCTAAGAAACTAGGGAGCATTTGGATATACGTAAGGCTTGGAACGTGCGACCTGACATCCAAAAATAAGAAATACATAGCACTAACGGCTGAAGACGACCAGGCAGTTGCCAACGCATACGAATACCTGTTGAAAATCGCAGCACTAGTTAAGAACTACCCATCCTGCAAAATAACCATTTTTGAAATTCCCATCTACTCCATCAAAGACTGGAACCAACGTAAAGGTCACACAAACCCGAACGAATTTATTGAACATGACAAAAAACTGGAGAACCAAGAATACAATCTAAACGGAAAGATCAGACAGATTAACTAAACCTGCCAGACACACTCGCCAAACTTCAGTACCGACCTTGCAAAAAACTCAAAAACAGCGAAAGGCAAGAAAAAGGAAAAATTCCTAAAGCGAAAAACAAACAGGTTTTGGTTATACGTTGATGGCATCCACCCAGGCCACCTACTAACGAGGACATGGCAAACAATGATTACAGAAGAAGCCATAAAGGATTGTTGGACGGAAAACACCACAAAGAATTACGACACATTTTTGACGAATACTTCATATCCTACCAGTAAGTGGCGATTTCCCTTGTTAAACTGGACCGCCACAGTAAAAACTCAGTCAGTGTGGATATTCCACGCTAAACTGAACACAAAATTCTTTGTCACTAATCAGGGAGGAATTTCCTCGCTATACTAGAACCGCAGTCAGTGTGAATTTTCCACGCTAAACTGATATAATCAAATTTTTGGTCAGTATGGATTTTCAACGCTACCACGAAAACACACAGCAGAATATGTTCACCAAGGTACTCGTCCTAACACTCCTAGCCTCAACATACCCCAACATCACGGGACCAAAATCATGGATCCATCAACATCATACTGCCCTACTTATGATCGCGCAAATATCATAAACGGGGCGCAGACCCATCATGATCCAATCTGCCGACATCGAACTAAACCTGGGCCCAAGAGAGGCTAGCATATTCCCATGCGGTATGTGTGAAATACCAGTCACCTGGTCAAATTAAGGAGTATGATGTGACTGTTGCAGTGTGTGGCACCACAAATCCTGCATTGAACTATGCACAACAAACTACGAGTTACTACAAAGTTCAAACGTGCAATGGATGTCCTGCAAATGCGACAGTCTAAACGTCTCATCGTTAATTACCACTCATACGAGAAAGAAAATGTCAGCTACTACGAACCATTAAACACCATTGAAAACTTTCTGGACGCGTTTACATCACAGTTCATCCCATTATAAACAAGCAGTTCAACATCAGCACAAAACAGCAGCAGGACCCACAGGAAAGAACCTAACAGCACAAACAAATCAAGAACTTAATCAACATCAATCCCAAGTCGACCATCCAAAGAAAATCTGCGAATTCTAACTGTAATCTGCAGAAGCATTAAAGATAAAACATCAGAACTAAAAGCAATCATCAACTACACCAAGCTAGACACAGTCATCGGAACATAATCCTGGCTGAAGGGGGTCAACCCAGGGAACAATCCAACCACAGATGCAATCAAATCATAAGAAGTGTTCCATAATAACAATACAGCTTATTGGAACGACAGAAGGATCTTTAGAGGTGGAGTCTTCATATTAATGCAAAACAGCAACTGAACAACCCCAATACGTTGCAAAATGCGAACTAGATTGGGTCAAAGTCAAACTTAAAGACTTCAACTATCTACTAATTGGTGCATTCTACATGCCACATAGAAACAACAAAGACATGGAGGAATTAGACAAATCATTAAAAATCATCACAGAAGAAAACAACAATAACAACATAATAATAGCAGGGGATTTTAACTGCCCAGATATCCAATGGGAAACACTTTCATTAAAACACGAGACAAGCGACAAAGATATCACTTCTCAATCTGGATTCGCTCAACTCCATGAGGAACCAACAAATGAGAATAATCTACTTGACCTGATATTCACCACAAACCCAGCACTAGCGAAAACTTCGACCATCCAAACGAAATCTGCGAATTAAAAATGTGTCGTAATTCTGTGTGGTGTTTTCCGTCCAACAATCCTTTATGGCTTCTTCTGTAATCATTGTTTGCCAGGTCATCGTTAGTAGGTGTCCTTGGTGGATGCCATCAACGTATAGCCAAAACCTGTTTGTTTTTCGCTTTAGGAATTTTTCCTTTTTCTTGCCTTTCGCTGTTTTTGAGTTTTTTACAAGGTCGGTACTGAAGTTTGGCGAGTGTGTCTGGCTGGTTTAGTTAATCTGTCTGATCTTTCCGTTTAGATTGTATTCTTGGGTCTCCAGTTTTTTGTCCTGTTCAATAAATTCGTCCGGGTTTTTGTGACCTTTACGTTGGTTCCAGTCTTTGATGGAGTAGACGGGAATGTCAAGTATGATTATTTTGCAGGATGGGTAGTCCTTAACTAGTGCTGCGATTTTTAACAGGTATTCGTATGCGTTGGCAACTGCCTGGTCGTCTTCAGCCGTTAGTGCTATGTATTTCTTATTTTTGGATGTCAGGTCGCACGTTCCAAGCCTTACATATATCCAAATGCTCCCTAGTTTCTTAGGTTTTTGCCTTAGGTTGGATTTAAGCCACTTGTAGCCGTCCCTACACGTCTGACTGCTTTTGCCCATCATACGACTTATGTTTGTGTGGGTTGCGGTATTTGCCTTTCGAGCCACTTTCCCTTCCTGTCTGTGAGAACTACTGGGGTGTGTGTTTTGTTCCCCTTTAGTTCGACCTAGGACATTTGTAGATACATGGATAATTTATTATGTGACATGTGTTGTTCGTCAAAAATTCAAGAAGGCGGAAATATGAGCTCTCCGGTTAAAGTGGTATTTTGGGCCAGATACACAGCTTGACTTGTCATATCTCTTACATAACGGTGCACTAAGATGTCCTGAATCAATGTAGAATTATGCTAATTTGTTATTTAAATACGATGATGCACGATTTTTATTGAATATGTTCTTCTCTCCTGATTTTGTCGTCTTCTCACTTCCGCGCACGCGCTCTCTTCTGTGCTTTTTTCTTTTGGCCATTATGTTGTCTGTTCTGGTTCTATATACGCTTTCTGATTGCCCCTTTTATATCTTCAAACTCTTATTATACAAGACCAAAACACCTAGTTGAATTTAATAGAGCCAGCTCACTAAAACAACAGTCCGTTCGTAGACGTACGATGCAATATCCTAATTCCGACCCATCCTGTCTTTGAATATACTCCTTTGTGCTGCGTGGTTTGTGGAGAAGCAACACATATATATTTCATAGTCCACAAAAGATGACAGCAACGAGGTAAATTACACCACAGTAAATACTTAACTGATGTGTACAGCACCTCACGGTCCTTTCCTCATTCATGACCTATCACCGGGTTTGTAACTAGATTAACACGACGGGTGCCACTAGTAGAGCAGGAACTACTACCCTTCCGGAGCACCTGAGTTCACTTCCAGTTTTTAATTGGGGTTCGTGTTACTCGTTCTTTAGATTTATGTGTTTGTTTTGTAGATCGTTGTTTGTCCTTTTGTTCCTTCGCTTTTGGCCATCGTGTTTTCTGTTCTTCTTCGATATCCGAATTCTTATTACCCCTTTGGTATTTTCAAACTCTTATAGAATAGAATCTATTGGTTGTGGATGAGTAGTCACTTACATAACTGGCTGTTATGGCGGTTGTAATGAGTTCCATGCTATTTAAGGTGTTATACCACTATATCCGGGAACCAGTCAGAAGATGTATGAGAACGTAGTACGTAAAATACGAAATGAATGCATACACTGTTAGAAAAAAAAATAACAAACCATAGTAGATATTACAAAACACTGAATGTCAGCAGAAACCAGCATATTTAAGGATCATTTTGAACCCATATTGAATGACCATGTGGTGTTGAAATAACAGTTGCTCATATTTAAAAGTAACCACCAGAATTTGTGCTAGAGCAGAAGTGAAAGTAGAATGTTCAAACACACGTTTTCTTATATTCCAATAAAGTTATGTTGATTTTCGGAGTTAAGTTTCCAATTAGGTACCCCTTCCATGAGATATGTGATACAACAAATGGATAATGTTAGAAAAGTACTTCAATACGTAGTACATTACTCTAAAGAGCTGAAAACCGAGCAAGTTGCAGCAACTCTAAATGAGCAAGGGTGTGCTTGGAGTGATTGTTGATGATCCGTAAGCTTTGTAAGTAAAAATCCCCCACCCTGTCCATTGTATGCTTGTTTACTTAATACAATTTAAGCTTCAACCCGTGAAATTGTTTTCTTGCTTCTATGATCTATTGTGATAAGTTGGAATGTCTACTATTTTCAGTACAGTAAACCTGTCGGAAGTGCATTATGTGATGACAGTTCATGTTGTGGGAGCTTTACCACGACCCAATGCATTAGTGTTGTCTGTACATTCACCAGAAGTTGAGTTTCTGTTGCAAAGGATTTACATGACATGGGAGCTCCTATTGTCTGATTTATTTCTGGACTTGGAAGAACGGGATGTTCGAGATGCTGCCTGACCAGAGAGTTTGGGTTGTCAACGGTTATTTGTAACATCGGAATTCGGGTGGTCAAATTCTTTATCTGATATAAAAGATCGGTCGGTGAGAGCATTTGCCCGACCTAGCAGGTCGAGTAGTCAAATATTTTGCCTGACCTTGAAGTTCTAGTAGTTAAAGCTCTTACCTGACCTGGGAGTTCTAGTAGTTAAAGCTCTTACCTGACCTGGGAGTTCTAGTAGTTAAAGCTCTTACCTGACCTGGGAGTTCTAGTAGTTAAAGCTCTTACCTGACCTGGGAGTTCTAGTAGTTAAAGCTCTTACCTGACCTTGAAGTTCTAGTAGTTACAGCTCTTACCTGACCTTGAAGTTCTAGTAGTTAAAGCTCTTACCTGACCTGGGAGTTCTAGTAGTTATAGCTCTTACCTCACCTGGGAGTTCTAGTAGTTAAAGCTCTTACCTGACCTGGGAGTTCTAGTAGTTAAAGCTTCTATCTGACCTGGGAGTTCGGGTAGTCGAACCTTCACAGGACATGGGAATTCGGGATGGTCAAAGCTCTTACTTGACCAGGGATTTCGAGTTGTCATGACCTTAACTGAATTTGGGAATTCTTGTAATCCTAGACTGTAGGTATGTCTGGCCTGCGATTTTGTGTTATCGGGCGTTGGATAATAATACATGATATAATGTATTCATGTTTATCTTCTATATATAGATAATAATATATTATATAATGTATTCATGTTTGTCTTCTAGATATAGACAATAATAAATGATATAATGTATTCATGCTTGTCTTCTATATATAGAAAATAATAAATGATATAATGTATTCATGTTTGTCTTCTAGATATAGACAATAATAAATGATATAATGTATTCATGTTTGTCTTCTATATATAGAAAATAATAAATGATATAATGTATTCGTATTTGTCTTCTAGATATAGACAATAAAAAATGATATAATGTATTCATGTTTGTATTCTATATATAGATAATAATAAATGATATAATGTATTCATGTTTGTCATCTATATATAGATAATAATGAAAGATATAATGTATTCATGTTTGTCTCCTATATATAGAAAATAATAAATGATATAATGTATTCATGTTTGTCTTCTAGATATAGACAATAATAAATGATATAATGCATTCATGTTTGTCTTCTATATATACAATAATAAATGATATAATGTATTCATGTTTGTTTTCTATATATAGACAATAATAAACGATATAATGTATTCATGTTTGTCTTCTATATATAGACAATAATAAATGATATAATGTATTCATGTTTGTCTTCTATATATAGACGATAATAAATGATATAATGTATTCATGTTTGTCTTCTATATATAGACAATAATAAACGATATAATATATTCATGTTTGTCTTCTATATATAGACAATAATATATGATATAATGTATTCATGTTTGTCTTCTATATATAGGTAATTTATATATGTAGTACTATTTTATTGTATTCTGTTCTCTGTTAGTGGAAAAATGAGAATTTGAGTTTTTGTCAAACAATGTATTTTCAATTATTTTGATATGATTTCCAATGTTACCAAAGGCTCTTCCAATATCTCTTAATGTTGGCCTTACATTATATTTATAACAGTTTTGTTTCCAAGCTTCCAGTATATCACAATTTAACCGTACTAAGTCTCTCTCTGATTGTCTGTTTTTAATATTTTCCCAGTCTTGGAATATCATATCACGCTCCAGAATGAACTGCAATGACTGCCGTCCAACTAAAGGTGCTAGTTTTTCAATATATTCGTCTGTCAACACAAGATCCCTTTTTTCCGGTTCCAAATCTAAAATTACAAAACATAAACAAAATATAATTAGTTTAATTTAAGATATCGTATGTAAAAATAGTTTTCAATTAATTGATGATGCAGTAATTAGCTTTATATACCTCAAATAACTTACAAACTCAAACAATTTGAACAAAATGGTGTATTATATGGTGGCTGTTATGGTCATGATTGTATGATAGTAGGATTTACTTTTACCTATGGTAACTGTCATGCTCATTGTTGTATGATAGTAGTGTTTACTTCTACCTATGATGGCTGTTATGGACAATATTGTATTATAGTAGGATTTACTTCTACCTATGGAGGCTGTCATGGACATGATTGCATGATAGTCAGATTTACTTCTACCTATGGTAGCTGTCATGATTGTATGATAGTAGCATTCACTTCTACCTATGGTAGATATCATGGTTACGATTGTATCATAGTAGTGTTTAATTCTACCTATGGTGGCTGTCAGGGTCATGATTGTATGATATTAAGATTTACTTCTACCTATGATGGCTGTCATGGTCATGATTGTATGATAGTAGGATTTACTTCTTCCTATGGTAGCTTTCATGGTCATGATTGCATGATAGTAAGATTTACTTCTACCTATGGTGGCTGTCATGGTCGTACGAGTGAGTGGGTGAGTGAGTGATTGTTGTTTAACGCCATCTCAGAAATTTTTCAGCTATATCATGGCGAGAACAAGTTAATTTTCAATGAGATAGTGATGAGATCAGCTTTGATCTAGACCAATACGTTGAATTGGATTGTTATAGCGCTAGCTCACTGAAACAACAGTCCGTGGATAGACATGTCGCCCCACTCGGACACATTATTATAATTCCGAGCTAACCAGTATTTGCTCTTACTCCTTAATGCTGCGTGCTTACAAATTGTGGCTTGGTATGCTCTGTATGTGTATTCTACTGATATGGTATACTTGTCTTAACAGCGGACATGTTGGTTGGTTAGTCAGATATGCAGATATAATTTTGAAATTACATTAAATATACTCTAAGGACATCTCATGCCAGGCTGGGTTCAAATTAGCAGTTGTTTCAAAAGAGAAAATTATTCAAAAAAGTTTACGGAGGGACAGACGCCGAACATCAAACGTCAAGTGATTAAAATAGGAAAATCTGAAAAATACAATGTCGCTTACCTTAATGAATTGCTTAATGTCTTTGCTTGCCACGTCATATGGAGTGCGTCCCTGTAAATACAAAAACAAGAACTCAGGAACTTTTATTTGATAAAATGATGCATGTTTGATCTTTATTGTTGATATGTTTAGTGTAGAAATGTGAATAATAATTACAGTTTATTGGCAAATGAATAAAAAGGAAGAAAATGAGAGGAATCTAAAGCAATAAAAGAGCTCAATTCTATCTTCACCTGGGCATGGTGGTAAAGAAAATCATTGTGGAAAAATCACAAAACATCTGGTGACGGAAAATAGAGCATGGAAATTAAAAATGTGCTTTTGTCAATTCAGTGACATTTAAAAAAAATCAACCAATCAAAAACAAGAATTGCCTGTGTCGGCCATGTTTGTTAACAGATCTGGACGAAATGTGCAGTCTTTATAGAAGACCTTCCATAGATGATTCTTACCAAGTTTCGGTTCATTTGGCTGAGGGGTTTCAGAGGAGAAGATTAAAATGAAAAACATTAACAGACGACAGATGCCAAGTGATGGCAAGCGCTCACGTTGCCTTTGGCGAGGTGAGCTAAAAGCCATCAAAATTGGAAGAAAAGGGAAAATTCAATATAACTTTCAAATATGCAAAATTTGGGAATTTTGCCCTCTTTTAGAAATAAAATACCAAAATTACCCATTAAGTTGTTCATTTTGCAAAAAAGCTGTATTAAAATTGGATTAATTTTTTTAGGTAAAATATTGAGATATCCCCTTTCTGCGCCCCATTTATGTAAAAAATTGTAATAGTTTGATAATAACACTGTATATTTTCTTAAAGTGGTTTTCCGAAGGACTTCCAGTAAAAAAAAAAACACCAAAATCTTATGAAAAAAAACTCTCCGTGTATAAATAACTGGTGAACATCCCTTTTTGCACCTTAGGGCCTCTTGTTGAAAGGGATCAAGTTACAATATCTCAAATCAATACCTACGTTTATTGTGTTCAAATTTCCTTCAACTAGAACAACCGTCACAGAAACTTTTCATTTAACAGATGGACGACAATAATATATCATAATATGACCACAACATTTGCTTTGCAATCCTATAAAAATATGTTCCACATATACAGAGATCATTGCAACTCACTTAGATGAGCCCTGGACTCAAGATGCTCAGTTGAGACTCGCTAGAATTTCCAGGATTGTCCTTTGAACTCGTGTTGTGGCGGTCATTTTGGGTGTCTGAATTTTATAAAGCACAAATATTCTAGTGCAATGGATTAGTGGTTTCAGATAAGAATAATTTTAAAAAACATTTCCTCAGTGGGTCACATTATAAATGTGTGCTGTGGTGGCATCATCTTTAATATCCGATCGACACAAAACTATGTTATTGAACAGAACCATCCCATGATTATATCTTCATGCACAACTTGGGTTTAATTAAATTTATTGTTTCAGAGAAATTGTAATTGTTTGATTTTCCCATTGGTTGTTACATGTATGTTAAAGCAATGCCGTGTTGTGAAGACCACCTTTGAGTTCCGATAAAAAAAACCGCACACACCTTGTAAAGAACCACGAAAGGAATATTCCAGCTAACCATGTTTCTTGTTTCTGAATTTTTCATTTTCTCATATAGTCCTATGTTAGAATGTGTTCGTGTGAATCCAACACATGATGTGGTGTACTGAATACAACAGTATGATTGTGTGATAAAGTTTGTCAGTGACTTGCGGCAGGTCAGTGATTTTCTCCAGGTACAACTGTTTCCTCTACGATAATCATGAATGCCACGATATAACTGACATATTGTGGAAAGTGACTTTATACACCATAATTCTAACCGTATGCAAATATATTTTTTTAGGGGGGTCTATATCTTATTACAGTGCTTGAACAAGTGGAAAAAAAAACTCATGACTAAACATGTATGAATTATTATATTCATTGGATACAGTTCGATTTCTGAACTAGAAACACTTGATATTTAATAGCTTGTAATTCGTTCACTTATAAAGACGCTCTCTACAGTGGTAAAATTAACCGATCTGCCCATTTTGGCTGCGGTATCAGTGTTGCATTTCACACAGCGTTAGTTTATTTTGACGTTAATTTCTTTTAATGCAATTTAATGAAATCATTCACTAATCACATTGTTAGATTTTAGCGACTTGCTAGTCTTAATCATCGTTAGCTTTAACGACACGTTTGAACAACTGTGCCCAGAAATCATAATTGTCCCTATTAATGAATCAACTAAAATGCTGAGTACTATTCAAGAAACATCTATGTTCAGCTTAATTCCAATTGGGGCATTGCTTTGTGAGCAATATAGTGATCTATTACTAGTTTATAGACAACTCTGATGATGATGATTTCAATGTGAGGACATTAGCTAATATTACCCTTTGATCCATTTTTGAACATATACATCAATTTTCCTAACCACGACATGAAAAAAATCCTTTTATGGATATTAATTAACATTTTTTTTCTGATTTAATTAACTCACGCGATTAAACCGAAAGAAAACCTAACAACGTGTCTGATATTTTACTATTTTCTATGTTGCACCATTCATTTTCTAGACACAGACATGAAAAAAAAATTCGGAACAATTGTTCAGTAAATAGCATATTTTGTCATCAAATCTTCACAAACAACACAACTTTATATTACAAAAGTATTGTATAAACAATTCAATTGACATCCTCACATAAAACATCATTTGTTGTAACAAATCTTTTTAAAATTAACATTTTCTAATTCAGTCCAATCACACGATTAAAGCAAGACCCTACACGACGTCTCTGATATTCTATTTTCTTCATCTTAGATAAAATTCCTCATTCGTCACTAGAAGGATTTAATATTTGATTGTATTAGTTTTACTTAGGGTTTAATTACCTGTTTGTCCACTGTGGACAGTGAGGCCCCTGCCTCCAGTAACACCTCTGTCACATCTTTGTGGCCCTTCCGTGTTGTCAGGTGTAGAGGTGTCATGTCCTAAAACAATAAATATGAAACAATATTTAAACAAACAATTTCTCAGTAAATAACAGACATTTTGTCATCAAATCTTCACAAACAACACAACTTTATATTACACTAGTAATTTTTAAACAATTCAGTGTTCATCATCACAAATCTTTTTAAAATTAACGTTTCCTGATTCTGTTCAATCACAGGATTAAAACAAGACCCTAAGCGACGTGTCTGCTATTCTATTTTCTTCAGGAGTTCGGGTGGCGCAATGAGTTAGGTCGTTGGATCTAATAACTCATACAAGCCTATCACCAATACGCCTGGGTTCGCTCCCGGCTTTGTAAATTGCATCCATTTTCTTCATTTTAGACGACATTTCTCATTCTTCACTTGAAGGGTTTAATATTTGATTGTCTTAGTTTTACTGAGGGTTTAATTACCTGTTTGTCAACTGAGGACAGTGATGCTCCTGCCTCCAGTAACACATCTGTCACATCTGTGTGGCCCTCACATGCTGCCAGGTGTAGAGGTGTCTCACCCTAAAACAATAAATATAAAACAAAATTTATACACAAACAATTGTTCAGTAAAAAACAGACATGTTGTCATCAAATCATCACACACAACACAAGTTTATATTACAAAAGTAATTTATAAACAATTCAGTTGTTACCATCACATAAAAAAAAAACTTTTTGTAACAAATCTTTTTAAAATTAACATTTTCTGATTCTGTTCAATTGCACGATTAAAATAAGACCCTAGACGACGGGTCTGATATTCTATTTTCTTCATTTTAGATGCAATTCCTTATTTATCACTTGAAGGGTTTAATATTTGATTGTCTTAGTTTTACTGACGGTTTATTTACCTCCTCGTCCACTGTGGACAGTGAGGCCCCTGCCTCCAGTAACACCTCTGTCACATCTTTGTGGCCTTCACATGCTGCCATGTGTAGAGGTGTCCTGTCCTAAAACAATAAATATAAAACAATAGTTAAGCACAAACAATGTTTCAATAAATAACAGATATTGTGTCATCAAATCTTCACAAACAACACAACTTATATTACAAAAGTGTTTAATAAACAACTCAGTTCTCATCATCACATAAAATTCATTTTTTGTAACAAATCTTCTTAAAATTAACATTTTCTGATTCAGTTCAATCACACGATTAAAAACAAGACCCTACACGACGTGCCTGATATTCTATTTTCTTCATTTTAGATAACATTCCTCATTCGTCACTTGAAGGGTTTAATATTTGATTGTCTTAGTTTTACTGAGGGTTTAATTACCTGTGTGTCTACTGTGGACAGTGAGGCCCCTGCATCCAGTAACACCTCTGTCACATCTTTGTGGCCATTCCGTGCTGCAAGGTGTAGAGGTGTCTTGCCCTAAAACAATAAATATTAAACAATATTTAAGCACAAACAATTTGTTGGTAAATAACAAACAGTTTGTCATCACATCTTCACAAACAACACAACTTCATATTTCAAAAGTAATTTATAAACATTTCAGTTGTCATCATGACATAAACAAAAATTATTGGAACAAATCTTTGTAAAATTCACATTTTCTTATTCAATTCAATCACACGATTAAAACAAGACCGTACACGACGGGTCTGATATTCTATTTTCTTCAATTTAGATGTCATTCCTCAATCGTCACTTGAAGGGTCTAATATTTGATTGTCTTAGTTTTACTGACGGTTTATTTACCTCCTCGTCCACTGTGGACAGTGAGGCTCCTGCCTCCAGTAACACCTCTGTCACAGCTTTGTGACCCTTACATGCTGCCATGTGTAGAGGTGTCCTCTCCTAAAACAATAAATATAAAACAATAGATAAGCACAAGCAATTTTTCAGTAAATAACAGACATTTTGTCATCAAATCTCCACAAACAACACAACTTATATTACAAAAGTATTTTATAAACAATTCAGTTCTCATCATCACATAAAATTCTTTTTTTGTAACAAATCTTTTTAAAATTAACATTTTCTGATTCAATTCAATCTCACGATTAAAACAAGACTCTACATGACGTACCTGATATTCTATTTTCTTCATTTTAGATGTCATTCCTCCTTCGTCACTTGAAGGGTTTAATATTTGATTGTCTTAGTTTTACTTAGGGTTTAATTACCTGTTTGTCAGCCGTGGACAGTGAGGCTCCTGCCTTCAGTAACACCTCTGTCACATCTTTGTGGCCCTCCCATGCTGCCAGGTGTAGAGGTGTCTCACCCTAAAACAATAAATATAAAACAATATTTAAGCACAAACATTTGTTTTGTAAAACAGACATTTTGTCATGAAATCTTCACAAACAACACAAGTTTATATTACAAAAGTAATTTATAAACAATTCAGTTGTTACCATCACATAAAAACAAAAAATTTTGTAACAAATCTTTTTAAAATTAACATTTTCTCATTCTGTTCAATTGCACGATTAAAATAAGACCCTATACGACGGGTCTGATATTCTATTTTCTTCATTTTAGATGACATTCCTCATTCGTCACTTGAAGAGTTTAATATTTGATTGTCTTAGTTTTACTAACGGTTTATTTACATTCTCGTTCACCGTGAACAGTGATGCCCCTGCCTCCAGTAACACCTCTGTCACAACTCTATGGCCATTGTGTGCTGCCAGGTGTAGAGCTGTCTCACCCTAAAACAATAATTATAAAACAAAATTTAAGCACAAACATTTATTTTGTAAAACAGACATTTTGTCATGAAATCTTCCCAAGCAACACAACTGTATATTACAAATGTAATCTATAAACAATTCAGTTGTCATCATCACATAAAAAACATTTTTGGGTAAGAATTCTTTATGGCATCCCCACCCAGTTTTTTGCTATTTTTTATCAATTAATTTTAAAATAAGTGTTAGGTTTAGGGTTAGCATTAGCGTTAGGGTTAGAGTTAGGGTTAGAGTGAGGGTTAGGGTTAGGGTTAGGGTAAAGTGTTAGTTAGTTTGTTGGGGTTCCATAAGGAAGTCTTTCCATGTTTGTAATAAATCTTTTTAATATTAACATTTTCTGATTCAGTTCAGTCACACGACTAAAACAAGACCCTACACGACGTGTCTGATATTATATTTTCTTCATTTTAGATGTCATTCCTCATTCGTCACTTGAAGGGTTTAATATTTGATTGTCTTAGTTTTACTGAGGGTTTATTTACCTCCTCGTCCACTGTGGACCATGAGGCCCCTGCCACCAGTAACACCTCTGTCACATCTTTGTGGCCTTCACATGCTGCCATGTGTAGAGGTGTCCTGTCCTAAAACAATAAATATAAAACAATAGTTAAGCACAAACAATGTTTCAGTAAATAACAGATATTTTGTCATCACATCTTCACAAACAACACAACTTCATATTACAAAAGTAATTTATAAACAATTCAGTTGCCATCATAACATAAAAAAAAATTATTGGAACAAATCTTTGTAAAATTCACATTTTCTGATTCAATTCAATCACACGATTAAAACAAGACCGTACACGACGGGTCTGATATTCTATTTTCTTCAATTTAGATGTCATTCCTCAATCGTCACTTGAAGGGTCTAATGTTTGATTCTCTTAGTTTAACTGACGGTTTATTTACCTCCTCGTCCACTGAGGACAGTGAGGCCCCTGCCTCCAGTAACACCTCTGTCACAGCTTTGCGGCCCTCACATGCTGCCATGTGTAGAGGTGTCCTGTCCTAAAACAATAAATATAAAACAATAGTTAAGCACAAACAAGGTTTCAGTAAATAACAGATATTTTGTCATCACATCTTCACAAACAACACAACTTCATATTACAAAAGTATTTTATAAACAATTCAGCTCTCATCATCACATAAAATTCATTTTTGTAACAAATCTTTTTAAAATTAACATTTTCTGATTCAATTCAATCACACGATTAAAACAAGACTCTACATGACATATCTGATATTCTATTTTCTTCATTTTAGATGTCATTCCTCCTTCGTCACTTGAAGGGTTTAATATTTGATTGTCTTAGTTTTACTTAGGGTTTAATTACCTGTTTGTCAGCTGTGGACAGTGAGGCTCCTGCCTTCAGTAACACCTCTGTCACATCTTTGTGGCCCTCCCATGCTGCCAGGTGTAGAGGTGTATCACCCTAAAACAATAAATATAAAACAATAGTTAAGCACAACATTTTTTTCAGTAAAAAACAAACATTTTGTCATCAAATTTTCACAAACAACACAACTTTATATTACAAAAGTAATTTATAAACAATTCAGTTGTCATCATCACATAAAAAAACACTTTTTGTAATAAATATTTTTAAAATTAACATTTTCTGATTCGGTTCAATCACACGATTAGAACAAAACCCTGGAAGACGTGTCTGATATTCTATTTTCTTCATTTTAGATGCCATTCCTCATTCGTCACTTGAAGTTCGGTTGTCATCAGTTGTAATCAAATCTTCAAAAACAACGCAACTTATATTACAAAAGTAATTTATAAACAATTCAGTTCTCATCATCACATAAAAAATCATTTTTCGAACAAATCTTTTTAATATTATCATTTTCTTATTCAGTACAATCACACGGTTAAAAGATTAAAACAAGATCCTACACGACGTGTCTGATATTCTATTTTCTCCATTTTAGATGACATTCCTCATTCGACACATGAAGGGTTTATATTTTATTTTCTTTGTTTTACTGAGGGTTTAATTACATGTTCGTCCACTGTTAACATTGAGGCTCCTGCCTGCAATAACACCTCTGTCACATCTTTGTGGCCCTTGTATGCTGCTAGGTGTAGAGGTGTCCTGTCCTTAAACAATAAATATAAAACAATATTTTAACACAGATAAATTCTCAATAAATAACAGACATGTTGTAATCAAATCTTCACAAACAGCACAATTTTATATTACAAAAGTATTTTTATAAACAATTCAGTTGTCATCATCACATAAAAATCATTTTTTTACCAAATCTTTTTAAAATTAACATTTTCTGATTCAGTTCAATCACACGATTAAAACAAAATCCTACACGACGTGTCTGATATTCTATTTTCTTCATTTTAGATGACATTCCTCATTCGACACATGAAGGGTTTAATATTTGATTGTCTTAGTTTTACTAAGGGTTTAATTACTTTTTTGTCTACTGTGGACTGTGAAGCTCCTGCTTTCAGTAACACCTCTGTCACATCTTTGTGGCCCTTCAATGCTGCTAGGTGTAGAGGTGTATAGCCCTAAAACAATAAATATAAACAATATTTTAACACAGATAATATCTCAGTAAATAACAGACATGTTGTAATCAAATCTTCAAAAACAACGCAACTTATATTACAAAAGTAATTAATAACCAATTCAGTTCTCATCATCACAAAGAAAATATTTTTTTCTAACACATCTTTTTAAAATTAATGTTTTCTGATTCAGTTCAATCACACGATTAAAACAAGATCCTACACGACGTGTCTAATATTCTATTTTCTTCATTTTAGATGACATTCCTCATTCGTCACTTGAAGGGTTTACTATTTGATTGTCTTAGTTTTATTGAGGTTTTAATTACCTGTGTATCCACTGTGGACAGTGAGGCCCCTGACTCTAGTAATGCCTCTGTCACATCGGTTTGGCCCTTACATGCTGCTAGGTGTAGAGCTGTCTCACCCTAAAACAATAAATAAAAAACAATATTTTAACACAAATAATTTCTCAGTAAATAGAAGACATGTTGTAATCAAATCTTCACAAACAACACAACTTATATTTCAAAAGTAACTTATAACCAATTCAGTTCTCATCATCACATAAAAAAATCACTTTTGTAGCAAATCTTTTGAAGATTAACATTTTCTGATTCAGTTCGATCAGACGATTAAAACAAACTTGTTTATCCACTGTAGACAGTGAGGACCCTGCCTCCAGTAATGCCTCTGTCACATCTGTGTGGCCCACACATGATGCTAGGTGTAGAGGTGTATAGCCCTAAAACAATACATATAAGAGAATATTTAAACACCAAAAAATTCTCCGTAAATAACAGACATTTTGTCGTCAAATCTTCACAATTAACACAACTTTATATTACAAAAGTCTTTTATAAACAATTCAGTTGTCATCATCACATAGCAAATAATTTTTTAATAAATCCTTTTAAAATTAACATTTTCTGATTCAGTTCAATCACACGATTAAAACAAAACCCTTCACGACGTGTTTGATATTCTATTTTCTCCATTTTAGATGACATTCCTCATTCGACACATGAAGGGTTTAATATTTGTTGTCTTAGTTTTACTGAGGGTTTAATTACATGTTTGTCGACTGTGGACAGTGAGATACCTGCCTTCAGTAACACCTCTGTCACATCCTTGTGGCCCTCCAATGCTGCCAGATGTAGAGGTGTCCTGTCCTTAAACAATAAATATAAAACAATATTTTAAAACAGAAAAATTCTCAATAAATAACAGACATTTTGTCATCAAATCTTCACAAACAACACAACTTTATATTAAAAAAGTAATTTATAAACAATTCAGTTGTCATAATCACTTAAAAAACACTTTTTGTAATAAATCTTTTTAAAATTAGCATTTTCTGATTCGGTTCAATCACACGATTAAAACAAAACCCTACACGACGTGTCTGATATTCTATTTTCGTCATTTTAGATGCCATTCCTCGTTCGTCACTTGAAGTTCAGTTGTCATCATCACATAAACAAATCTTTTTTTAACGAATCTTTTTAAAATTAACATTTTCTGATTCAGTTCAATCACACGATTAAAACCAGACCCTACGTGACGTGTCTGATATTCTATTTTCTTCATATAAGATGCCATTCCTCATTCGTTACTTGAAGTTCGGTTGTCATCAGTTGTAATCAAATCTTCAAAAACAACGGAACTTATATTACAAAAGTAATTTATAAACAATTCAGTTCTCATCATCACATAAAAAATAATTTTTTTAACAAATCTTTTTTAAATTATCATTTTCTGATTCAGTACAATCACACGGTTAAAAGATTAAAACAAGGTCCTACACGACGTGTCTGATATTCTATTTTCTCTATTTTAGATGACATTCCTCATTCGACACATGAAGGGTTTAATATTTTATTGTCTTTGTTTTACTGAGGGTTTAATTACCTGTTTGTTCACCGTGGACAGTGATGCCCCTGCCTCCAGTAATGTCTGTGTCACATCTGTGTGGCCCACACATGCTGCTAGGTGTAGAGGTGTATAGCCCTACAACAATAAATATAAAACAATATTTTAACACAGAAAAATTCTCAAAAAATAACAGACATTTTGTCATCAAATCTTCACAAACAGCAAAACTTTATATTACAAAAGTTATTTATAAACAATTCAGTTGTCATAATCACTTAAAAAACACTTTTTGTAATAAATCTTTTTAAAATTAGCATTTTCTGATTCGGTTCAATCACACGATTAAAACAAAACCCTACACGACGTGTCTGATATTCTATTTTCTCCATTTTAGATGACATTCCTCATTCGACACATGAAGGGTTTAATATTTTTTGTCTTAGTTTTACTGAGGGTTTAATTACCTGTTTGTCCACTGTGGACAGTGAGATACCTGCCTTCAGTAACACCTCTGTCACATCTTTGTGGCCCTCCCATGCTGCCAGGTGTAGAGGTGTCCTGTCCTTAAAAAATAAATATAAAACAATATTTTAACACAGAAAAATTCTCAATAAATAACAGACATTT
Organism: Gigantidas platifrons; assembly: GCA_002080005.1. Taxonomy (NCBI): domain Eukaryota; kingdom Metazoa; phylum Mollusca; class Bivalvia; order Mytilida; family Modiolidae; genus Gigantidas; species Gigantidas platifrons. Next base: position 50,743 of record MJUT01005821.1, read on the forward strand.
TGTCATCAAATCTTCACAAACAACACAACTTTATATTACAAAAGTAATTTATAAACAATTCAGTTGTCATAATCACTTAAAAAACACTTTTTGTAATAAATCTTTTTAAAATTAGCATTTTCTGATTCGGTTCAATCACACGATTAAAACAAAACCCTACACGACGTGTCTGATATTCTATTTTCTCCATTTTAGATGACATTCCTCATTCGACACATGAAGGGTTTAATATTTTTTGTCTTAGTTTTACTGAGGGTTTAATTACCTGTTTGTCCACTGTGGACAGTGAGATACCTGCCTTCAGTAACACCTCTGTCACATCTTTGTGGCCCTCCCATGCTGCCAGGTGTAGAGGTGTCCTGTCCTTAAAAAATAAATATAAAACAATATTTTAACACAGAAAAATTCTCAATAAATAACAGACATTTTGTCATCAAATCTTCACAAACAACACAACTTTATATTACAAAAGTAATTTATAAACAATTCAGTTGTCATAATCACTTAAAAAACACTTTTTGTAATAAATCTTTTTAAAATTAGCATTTTCTGATTCGGTTCAATCACACGATTAAAACAA